>CAUYON010026240.1:0-24424 GCA_963573935.1 Arctocebus calabarensis | reverse complement strand
AAAGAAAGAATTGGAAAAACACTGGAAGATATTGGCCTGGGGAAAGACTTTATGAGGAAGACTGCCATGGCAATAGCAACAACTGCAACAATAAACAAATGGGACTTAATTAAACTGAAAAGCTTCTGTACAGCCAAGGAGACAACCTCCAAAGCAAATAGATAACCTACCCAATGGGAAAGGATATTTGCATATTTTGAATCAGACAAAAGTTTAATAATTATGATCTATACAGAACTTAAATTAATCTTCAAGAAAAAACCAACAATCCCATACATCAATGGGGAAGAGAGATGAATAGATCTTCTCTAAAGATGACTGACGAATGGCCAGTAAACCCGAAAAAAGTGCTCATCATCCCTAATTATTAGAGAAATACAAATTAAAACCCCCCTGAGATATCATCTAACTCCAGCAAGAATGGCCTATATCACAAAATAGCAAAAATGCAAATGCTGGCACGGATGTGGAGAGAAAGGAACACTTTTACACTGCTGGTGGGACTGCAAACTAATACAACCTTTTTGGAAGGAAATATGGAGAAACCTCAAAGAACTCAACCTAGACCTCCCATTTGATCCCACAATACCATTACTGGGCATCTATCCAGAAGGAAAAAAAAAAAAAAACTTTTATTATAAAGACATTTGTACTAGGCTGTTTATTGCTGCCCAATTTACAATTGCTAAAATGTGGAAACAGCCTAAATGTCCTTCAACCATGAATGGATTGGCAAGCTATTGTATATATATATATATAGATATATATTTATCGTGAAACTCAGCCATCAAAAAAAAAAAAAAAATGGAGATTTTGCAGCATTTGTACTAACTTGGATAGAGGTGGGACACATCATTCTTCGTGAAACATCACAGGAATGGAAAAGCATGAATCCAATGTATTCACTTTGATATTAGGACAATTAATGACAATTAATGATATGGTGGGGCATGGAGGAAGGGGAGAGCAGACAGAGGGAAGGAGGGAAGAAGTGAGGGGGAATAAAACAAAAAAAGAAAAAAATAGTGACTAATTCTCACATAAATTGGATTCAATTTTGACTAAAGTACATTACTTAAACATTACTTTTTAATTCAACATGTTAATATGTTGTTTAGGATATTGCATCCTCATTTATAAGTGAAATATGTTTGTAATTTCCCTTTATAACAATATATTTTCTCCAATTTTAATATGAGGTGTATCTAGATTAAGTAGAATGATCTTGAAATATTTCTCCTTTTTCTATTGTCTGTAAGATTTGACATGATCTGTTTTTTGAAATTATCTTTTGCTTTTATTTATATAAGATTAGTTGTCTATTTTTTGAGACTTTGGGAAAAAAAAGATGTTAACTGATACTCCATACTGAGCCTCAGAGTCAAAGCATTCTATAATAGACATACTCTTATTTGACAATGTGAATGTTACTTTTTTTGCATTATTATTAATGTTGCTTAATATTTCGATGCAGTAATCATCTGATTTCTTTTTTGAATGTATTTATCTTCGTTCATTCTTTACAAGGTTTTTGTTTCTAGTTCTTATCTTAAATATTGTTATTGTTATTATATTTTAAGTCTTTTTAATTCTGTGAAGGCAAACAGTGGAAACCTAATAAACACATGTATATGTAAAAATTAAAAAAAAAGAAACCTATCAGTTTCTATTATGAAATACTTATTATAAATAAATGTGTCTGGTGAAATGCACATTTGACTAGGTAAATGGAATATTAGTTTTTTCTTTCAGATACATGAATGAAATATTAAACTTATGGGTCAGACATTTCAATTTACAGAGTTATAGACATAAAGAGGAATTGTTTTTTTTATGGAAAATGATGACTTTGAATTTGGGTATGTTACATTAGAAGTGCAAATAGGCATAAGAAAGCAGAACAAGCATATAGGAAAGTGAGAAGAGAGTGAGTGGGACTAGAGATGTAGATGAGAGTGTGTGTGTTGGGACTAGAGATGTAGATGAGTGTGTGTGTGTTGGGTCTAGAGTCTAGATGAGATTATGTGTGTTGGGACTATAGATGTAGATGAGTGTGTGTGTGCTGGGACTAGAGATGTAGATGAGAGTGTGTATGTTGAGACTAGCGATGAAGATGAGAGTGTGTGTAGGGACTAGAGATCTAGATGAGTGTGTGTTGGGATTAGAGATGTAGATGAGAGTGTGTGTGTTGAGAATAGAGTCTAGATGAGTGTGTGTGTGTTGGGACTAGAGTCTAGATGAGTGTGAGTGTGTTGGGACTAGAGATGTAGATGAGAGTGTGTGTGTTGGGACTAGAGATCTAGATGAGTGTGTGTGTGTGTGTGTGTTGGGACTAGAGATGTAGATGAGTGTGTGTTGAGACCAGACATGTAGATGAGTGTGTATGTGTTGAGACTAGAGTCTAGATGAGAGTGTGTGTTGGAACTAGAGATCTACATGAGTGTGTGTATGTGTGTTGGGACTAGAGATGTAGATGAGTGTGTGTGTTTTGAGACTAGACACGTAGATGAGTGTGTGTGTTGGGACTAGAGATGTAGATGAGAGTGTGTGTGTTGGGACTAGAGTCTAGATGAGTGTGTGTGTGTTGGGACTAGAGTCTAGATGGGTGTGTGTGTGTTGGCATTAGAGATGTAGATAAGAGTGTGTATGTTGGGACTAGAGATGTAGATGAGAGTGTGTGTGTTGAGCCTAGAGATGTAGATGAGAGTATGTGTGTTGGGACTAGAGTCTAGATGACTATGTGTGTGTTGGGACTAGAGTCTAGATGAGTATGTGTGTGTTGGGACTAGAGAACTAAATGGGATTTTTTTTTTTTTTTTTTTTTTTGCATTGAAAGTTTTAAAAACCCAAGCAAAGGGTGGAAGATTCTCCATGGCAGGGAATAGTATTACTGAAGAAATTATTTGTAGGGGTGAATCAATTAGAAATGAGGATGTTAAATTGCCTATGGGAGGTAAGTGGACTGTTCCTCTGCAGTCTTAGAGGCAAAGCATGTTGGAATAAAGAGAAATCTGAGTTAGAGACCTCTCATAGGGTTAGTGCTGAAGTAACCTTGGAGATGGCTGTCTCTAAGGTTGAGCTTATCATGGTACCAGGACAGTCAAAAAGCTGACGTTCTATGTAGCCAGAGAGTATTATTCAATAGGGACATTTGGCTAAACTGACTGAGAGGTTTTTGTTTGTTTGTTTGTTTGTTTTAAGGAAATGATCCCTGTTTTTTAAATATCAGATTAATACGCGGGTATAGTTAGTTAGGTTACACTGTTTGCATTTGAGTCGTAGTTGATTTAGAGCTTTTAAGAAACAGAATCATAACGCTGAACCTGCCTCAGAGGTGGCTTGCCCCAGTAGTTGCCGAAGCCTTAATGTTTGAATACTTAATGATAGACAAGCAGTTACTTATACCACAGCTTCTGGGGCCTGTCAAGCCATTTCATGCTTTTATATGAAGTGTAGACTTTACTTACCATTTGGATTTAAGTTAGCCAAGAATACGGCCAAGAATGAAATTTAATACCTACATTCAACATTGATAGCCAATAGTCGTCAATGTCATAAAGTGTTAGATATTGTACAGAGGATCTCGTTTAGACCTTGCCTCTATTCCGAATTTGACAGCATCACCAGCTTCTTTTACAGAGGACGTCATTGGGACTCAGAGGGTGTATACCTTGCTTGAGGTAACAGAGCTAATGATGGACAAAGCTAGTATTAAAACTTAGAACATTCTCTTAAACGAAGTATCACAAGAATAGAAAAACATGCACAACACATACTCAGTACTTAATTAGAAACAGTAAATTAACAACTACATGGTCAAGTGAGAGAAAAACTCAGTTAAATTTAGATAAGGCGTGGGGGGTTGAGTAAATTTCTACTCAATGGGTACATTGCACGGGTATCCTGCACACTTCCTGGGTGGAGGGCTTACCCACAACCTGCACTTTAACCTTACAAAAGCGCATAACCTAACCCTATGTACTGCCATATTAATCTGGGAAAAAATCTTAGGGTGGTTAATCTCAAATTACACTGAGTCTGTCAAGGTGTATCAAGTATTGTGTGCTCTGTATTCTCTGAACAAGAGTCGATAAAACATTAAGATGATTCCAAAAAGAAAAATGAGGTGTCATTATTTAAATTTTTAAATCTCACAGTAATTAGGAAAAAAGCAATGACCTGCCATAAAATCAGGTATTTTTATTAATAAACTTCTGACTTCAACTCTACTTGTCGCCCCATTTATAAACAGGCGTCTTTTCAGAAGGAAACCTCGGAACCCAATTCTTACTAAGGCTGACGAGAACTAGTGTTAATACTGATGCTTCTTTGAGCAAAATTAGTAAAGAAATGTTCGTGAGGAGGTAGGGGTTTGTGTATTGCTTGAAAGCCAAACCGAGGTTTTTGTCTGGTTATCCTTTTAACTTAATTTCAAATGCTTCTTGGTTTTAGAGGTTCTATTTCAATGGACAAACTCACAGTCATATGAGAATCTGTTTCAAATGGAAAATCCTTGATGGTTCAAGCAGTTGGAATCGGTGTTGAATTCTTACTGAGGTTTGGGGTGACGGTTGATGGTCAGAATGTGCTTTTGGGATGAGTATGTTACATGATAGCACCCAGACCTGACTTAATGCATGCAACAGCTTGCTTATCTGTCCGATCAGCTATTCCTGTCTCCTTTCAGCATTGGCTGTATGATTTGTCATGAACAACAGACCAATCTGTGCATTTTAGTAGTATACATAGGATGTGAAGAAATTGTCATAGGGAAAGCACAGGTTAGATTCTGAGACCCTAGCATCTCCTCGTCAGCCCAAATGGCAAAATAGATGGATCCTCCCATTGACTACAAAGGCATCTGATAACATACATGACGCCATCTGTGCTATTCCTTCGGTTGGCATGCCCTTCAGTAATAAGCAGTGAGAGATTTCTATTTCCCCCACAGTGCTGCTCATCAGTGAATCATCCTACTAGGATTACATTTGCCAAAAGATTAATGTTTTGTTGTTTTGTCTAGTGATAATTCTCAGAGATAAAACGTATTGAGATTATTACAGACAAAAGCAAAAGGGCTAGGATTCCCACCAAAAAGATCACAAAAAAGAGAAACAATACGGACAACATCTTCCATTGGAAAAACGATATCTAATGTTCCTGTTTTTGATTTTGCTTTTTTGCAAGGACATTTGTACGAAAATCACCTGCCAATCATTCTTTTTTTTCTTTTTCTTTTCTTTTCCTTCCTTCCTTCCTTTCTTTCTTTCTTTCTTTTTTTTTTTTTTTTTAGACAGAGTCTCAAGCAGTCGCCCTAAATAGAGTGATATAGCACCACAGCTCACAGCAACCTCCAACTCTTGGGATCAAGTGATTCTCTTGCCTAAGCCTCCCAAGTGGCTAGGACTACAGGCGCTAGACACAATGTGCCCAGTTTTTTTGTTTTTTTGTTTTTTTTTTTGAGACAAGTCTTACTATGCACTCCTCAGTAGAGTGCTATGGTATGTCACAGCTCACAGTAACAATGCCTGGCTATTTTTTTTTTTTTTTTTTGCAGCTGTCATTGTTGATTTTTAGCTGGCCTGGGCCAGGTTTGAACCTGCCAGCCTCAGTGTACCCACTGAGTTATTGCACCACCCATTGTGTTTTTCATTCACAGATATTTACTGAGTCCTTACTAAGTGCTAGGAATATTTATTGATACTAAAGATAAACAGTCTCTTGTTTAATGAAATGGAAAAATAATTTCTCTCCTAATGGAATTCAAAATCTATTGGGAGAGTCATACCAAAAAAATAAGATGAATAAATAAAATACATAATATGTTAGATGGTGATAAGAGCTACAGAGAAAGATAAAACAGGAAAATCAAAATAGATTTTTACTGAGGGAATGGAGTTCGGTTCGGTTTTAATAGAATACTTCTTACATCATCTCAGATTAATCCTTAAATATGTATTCTGACAACTTTATATGCAGTTTTGTCCAGGGTATGTAATGTATAGCTTTGATATATTTCTCCACTTAATTATAATTACACTGCATCCTACTTTTTTGTTTATGTCAACAAATCCCTATGGTCGTGTTAGCGCATAATACCGCAGTAGAATTCGGCTGATTCACAGACTGCTCTTCCATATCAGGACTGGTGGGCATTTGTCTGGTTATTCTGCTGTTCTTCACTGTGAAGCTTTTTTCATTTTTTCTAAAAATGTATGTTAAGATTTTTGGACATACATTCCCTGTTGAACTCATGATCAGAAATTGGCTGTGAGCTAAGGATACTTCTGTTCATATAATCTCTTTATATTAATATTACTGAATCAATGTGAATGAAACATCCTTCTTGAGGATTAAGTAGGAATTTCTAGTTGTGATTTTCATGCTCTGGTGCATAGCGTGTATAGTTGCATAGCCATAGGGATGAGGAAGAATAAACATGCCATCTCCAACTCAGATACTCTGATAACTCACAGATTGCAGAAAGCCCACTGGAAGCATCTTCTGTTGTGAACTTACTGCCTTCCTTTGATCCATTTCCATGAAGAGAGTGGGTGGGCTTTATTAGTCTTCAAAAGTTGATGGAGATAATATCTCTGCTTGCGTTTTTAAATTATCACCACTCAATCAGCAATATATAATAGCTGCATTCAAAGTAAGTCTTGAAGGAAATCCAAATTATCTACCCTTCTAGATCTGGGATTAAAAACTCAAAGGAGAGGCCGAGAAAGTAATGCCACTGAATGGAGGCGTGTGGGGGGGAACAGGGCCTGTCCCGGGGACAGTCATTCCTCAGCTCCACAGAACATTCCTGTAGCTGAATCTCTGCAGACGACCACTTTGTATCCCTGTATTTATTTATTTACTCATTTATTTCTTTTATTGTTGGGGAATCATCAAGGGTACAAGAAGCCAGGTTACACTGCTTGCATTTGTATTCCTATATTTAAATACTCTGTACTCTTCCTCTATTTAAGATGGGATGACAAATGGCTATATCATTCTAATTATTGTAATATCTCCTAAAATATAATTGTTTTTGAACTTAATGTACTGTGAATCCGATAGTCTACATGGAGGAAGTTAAAAGATTTATGAAACATGTGGCTTTATTTAATATATTTATATATCATAGTGTCTTCCTGTGAGTCCTCCTGGGAGAAATTTCTGTCTAGTCAACTAGGCATAGTTGCGCCTTCACTATCAACAAATTGCTGACTTTATATTATAAATGCATGTGACTATCGATACCAGAATCTGGTGGCTTTAGACATGGATACTGCACTAAAAAGGGTGTCGTTATTTGTCTCTTGGAGCTGCAACTTAATCTCTATTCATGATGTAGCCAATGTACCTCATCTTACAATATTTATTTTGTCTTGAACTTCATTCCTGACTTTATCTTTGTTATTTTTATGTTCCCTTTGATCAGTTTGTTTTTAATTTTATAATGTCATGATATTTTTTTCTTGTTTTATTGTATGTAAGATGTAGACTACCTCAGACATTTTGGGAACTGGTGAGTAAACGTATAAACAATTCCCGAAATCTGTAGTTGTTGAAATTTTTCTTCTCACAGTGAGACTGCACATTAGTATTATAAAGTAAGTCACAAATGCCAATCATTTTGCCCAATATACTTAATAACAGCAAAGTGTTTGTATGTTTATGTAAATTGATGATTCTTATAATGACATCATCAGTGAGGCATTATTTACTTTGAGTTCAATAGAAGAGATAAATTTTCGTGTAAAGCTAGGAGTAGCATGTGAATAGAAGAATATTTTTTGTGTGTGCATTACTGCCATTAGCCCATGTAGTACCTTTGTATGAACTGAGCCAGGACGTTCTATGCTCCCAAGGGAGACAGTCTAGGGTTGGGAGTCATGCCTTTGTCCCCAGAGCATGACAAAGATTGAAGCCCCATCAAACTCAAGAGGAGAGTTACTAAATATGATATTTGGGAAAGCATAGCTTCCGGGAAATTCTCAGAAGCTCAGTAATGTATGGCTTTGTGAGTTTTATCTGCCACATGTTTCTGGAAAACAATGGGAAACATTTCAGGTTGGTAACATTTTCTGAACATGTAAACAAACATAAGCAGCTCTCATCACTTAGAAAAGAAGATAAAACAAGGGAATAGATGTGTATCACATAAAAAGCTCTTTAAGTTTTTGATATGTGTTGAACTCTTGCCTTTGTATCTAAATGCATTTAAGTGGGTCATAGGCCACTTGAGAATCTGATAAAAGCTATGTTCCCTCTATAGGAAAACACACAAAGGTACAAACAGACAATGTTTTTAAATGTAGTTTCTGCTAAGCTGCCAGGTTTGGGTGACAAACTCCAGATATTAATTATAGAGAGCTCCTTTATTAAACCATTTTTTGAAGAGATGACAACCTCATGAAGGTACTGAGCCTCTGTCGCCCTATACCTCACAAAAGTCTACTCTCTAGGCTCACTAAGCCAAGCTCTGTCATTGTACCATTGATAAACATGATTTCTGAACAAATCTAAACGAGAACAGAGAGTTCCACACTATTTAAACAATGATTAATACGGATGAATGTGCAGATTCCAGATTCTTTTTTTTAATCCATTCAGCCCAGTATGTAAAACAATTTTTAAAAAATTTCCATTTTCAAATCTTACTAGTAAGATATGTTTGCATAAGTAATTTGAAAAATTATAAATTCCAGTACACGCATGATACACCACAATCTAATTTATTCATTAGAAACATCAGTCTCAATAATCAGTAAGCAATCTGATTCAGTTTTTCTTTGTCCCAAAGAGAAAATGTAGCCTCTGGTGGCCCTCAAGTTCGACTAAGTTCCCTCTAGTGGCCCTTAAGTTCCTAACCTTGAGCAAATGATTGATAGGAAAGGGAGGATTTAGTTTCATTATATACTTGTTCAATGAAATATTGTATAGTCATTTAAAATGATGTCTGAAAAAAATTAATACCTAAAAAACAGAGAAAAGCTTGGCTATACAGTAGCCTTCCCTCGTTATCCACAAAGGACATAGTCCAAAACCCCACATGGATGCTTGGAACTGAAGACAGTACTGAAATCTATATGATACTATGTCTTTTCCTACACATTTATACCTATAATAAAGATGAATTTATAAATTAAGTGCCCTGGGGGATTAGTAATAACGAAACAGAATAGTTGTATAGCTAAAAGTTATATGAACATGGTGCCTGACTGTTTCTTAGAATATTTATTGCACGGTACTCATCCTTCTCGTGCTGATATTGGGGGATACCATTCCTCCATATGAGACTAAGGGAGAAGAGTAATGTGACAATGTGTTAGGTACTGTGGGCATGCTGGACGAGGGGGTGATTCACGTGGTGGGCAGGATGAAGCTGTACTATCTTATCTAGCTATTCACAATGGATTGCAATTTAGAACTTATAAACTTTTTTGGGGGGAATGTTCTATTTAATATTTTTTGGGCTATAGTTGACTATGGATAACTGAAACTGCAGAAAGTGAAACCATGGATAAGGGTATTACTGTATTTTAAGATAATAAAGGAGACTGCAAAAGAATTCAATAAATGTGGTTGCAAGTTAGAAAATTCTACATGTAGGGGAAAAAAAAGACTAAAAGGTACTTTACCAAAAATATTAACGATTCTCTTTGGTAAAATTATTAATTTTTTTCTTTGTTTCTTCCTTCCTTCCTTTTGAATTATTCTTTTATTTTCCAGATTGTTACAATAAACATGTATTTATATTAACAATAGGAAAAATAATTTATTTTAAAAATATAGAAATCAGTTTGCTGGAGAGCAGAATGATATATAGATATATGTGTGCATATATGTGTATATATACATGTATACATAATTGACTAATACACACACACACACATATATACATGTGTCTTTCTAGTCAAAAGAAAATTGGCTTTAAACAAAGAGTTCTTAACCCTTGCTAATAAATGTCCATGTAATTATGAAACATCAAGTAGTCTCTTTGAGACAAAGAGAAAGGGAGTCAGTTTATTTAATGATTATTGAGATTGAATGTTTCAAGTGACTAAATTAGGTATGGTATATAATATGTGTGTTGGAATTTGTAGTTTTCTCAAATTATCAATGACATAGCATCAATGATACTGAGTTGATTATTAGTGGAATTTGAAAATGTAAATTAAAAAGTGTTATGTGTAAGCTTTGTGCCACTCTGTAAATGTGAGAATAAATTATTGCTATCCAAACTAAATTTTGTTTGGTAATGACACTTTTGTAGCAATAAATCATAATTTTTGTTTCCACTACAAGTATTAGTTTGGGATAGTTGTCACAAAACCACTGAGATTTGTGGTTTGGGGGTTGAAATTTTGTCACAACACTGAAAAATCACATCCAGAGGTTATGGATTAAATTTTTGGCTGCTATACATGAGGTGGATAAAACCAGCACTAAAATACTATTTCAAAGGGTATAAAGCCAAGCATTTCGGTAAAAAAGACATATTCCTCAACTGAGTACCATAGAGCTTGTGTATGCACAGGTCATTAGGCCTTCTGAAGAATAGAAATTTTAACCATTTTATACTGCTGTTGGCAAGAACTATGCCTGCGTGTTGCACAACTCCGTGAAGTTCAATGTCAATAAAGCAGGAATTGTACCCCTCCCCCACCCGGGACCTGAGCAGACTCAGTGGGCAATGGGTCATGATTTCCTTGTTGTTTTCTTCCATCAAGTTTTAAAGGTTTTTATTTACGTAGTTAAAAATTGAGTATATTAATGCCTAAAACGATTTGAAGCAGAAATAATAGCACACTGATCAAACTACCTTTTACAATGTTTAAGATACAAGACTTCACTGCCAGCTCCCCTCTGCTTCTCGGCACCGACCCGCAGGTACTTTTCCTTCTGTGCCAGCAAGACTGAGCCTTGCGGAGGCCGCGAAGGGGGCAGCACGTTCATTTCGTTCATTTAAACTTGACTCCGCCTCTCGTGTGTTATGAAGTTAGGGGCGGGAGGTAAATCGGTGGGAGGCCTGGGCGGACGAGCAGTGGGACGCCTCGTAATGACACTGCGCACCCCTGCTCGCTCCTTTTGGGCTGTTTCTTTGGAAGACAGTGTTTTTTCACTTGTATTTCTGTCTTTTCGTTTGTCTTATTTCTAGATTTCTAGCTTGTCAGATGTGTTTGCAGGGGAAGCAGAGTGCGGAAACAGGCAAGAGGCGCCTGGTCTGTGCACCAGCCCGGCCGGGTCACCATGGTGTTCCCGTGGCCTTAATCAAAGCCAGTTTTCTTGGAGGACAGGTAGAACTTGTCTGTGTCCCTTTATACCCTGGCCTTCCAGATTAGGAACGCTATTACAGTCCTCCATAATGAGCCTTTCCGTTCAAAGACCTCAGCCTGTTTATATATTGTTGGAAATCCACTTCTCATTATTTTGCCCTTTCCATTTGTCATATATAACATTACACAGGCAAGAAGGACTTGATGCAAAACCGTTTCAAGGTCAAGACTGATTGCTGTAAAGGGTCAAGATTAATCAACAGGAACGAGAGATTGTTTCAATGCTGTGGAAACAAAAGGCAGGAGAGGATTTTGTTTCTGGTTTTGTTTTTTTAAGACAGCTCTCAACCTTTTGTCTGGGCATGAGAGCAGTGGTGTCTTCATAGCTCCCTGCAACCTCAAACACCCAGGCCTCAGGCATCAGGAGAGGTTTTAAGGGCTGGTGTAAACTAGTGGAAAGTTCTAAAAGAAGTTGGTCAAGTGTGTTTGCTAAATAGCAATTTATTGAACTTGGGCTCCTACTGTCCCCCTCCCCACACACCAAGTTAAGGACCCTACCTTTCTTGAAGATTGTATTTCAAATGGATGGCTCCCAGGTCCTGGACAAAAACATTCCTGGGCCATACAATGGGCAAGAGTTCAAGAAAAGATTTACATCTCAAAGGGGAATATTTTCTAGGTAAATTCTCACAGGCCTGTAGTGAGGAAAAACTTGTCTAAGATTTAGCCCTGCTGGGGAAATGCTGAGGCCCTCTTGGTCATGTTTATTTTCCCAGGAGACAGCCTGGGAGTGGAGAATTGTGTGCGAAGGGGGTTTTATTCCCGGCTCTGACTTGAGTGCAGTTCTCAGATGTTTGTGCCCTTGTGTTGGTTTTCTGTGCTGCTCGGCAATGACTCCACGCTCAGCAGCTTCAAAAAATATGTGTTTATCGTGTCGCTTCTGTGGGTCAGAAGTCTGCTAAGGATCTCACCAGGCTGCCGTCAAGGTGCTGACTAGCACTGGGTTTCCATCTGGAGCCTGAAGCAGGGAGGTGTCTGCACCTCAACCCGGCTCTCGGCAGTACTCAGGGGATTCATGGATCTTGCTTCTTCAAGACAGAAAGGGGAGAGTTACGAGGGCCAGTCTGCTAGCAAGGACACATTTTGTAGGATATGAAGTCATTGTACCAGTGATATCCCTTCACTTTCACAATAGTCTGTCCATCAGAAACAAGCCCCATGCCCCAGGCATGCTCAACGGGAGGTATTGGAGGTATTTACCTAATGTGTGAACACCAGGAGGAGATGTGTGGGCCCCCCCCCGGTAAGAATCTGCAGGCCACATTCCTCACTTGCAGAATTAAACCACTTTCATTAGTCAGTTTCTTAGATTCCTACAAGTCCCCCAACAAGACTCACTTCTGGAGCAGTTTGGAGATGAATGGGCATCTCCATAATATGGAGCTCTGGGTCCCTATCCCTCCTTTGATCTGAGCAGCACCTTCAGATTCCTCATGCAACTTCCTTCCCTTTCTTTCTCTCCTTCCCGCCTCCCCCTTCTCTTTCCCTCTCTCCTCCTCTCCCACCCCCCCTTCCTATGCTCTTGGTGTGAAACTGGAACATATGCTGATGCAATGTCCAGGCTGTGGAGGTTAAGTGAATATGGGAGGGAACATGGGAAAAAACAATTCCTTCGCAATCATTTTTCTCATTATGTTGTTAGGCTCCCCATCACAAGCCATCCCTGCAATGTACTTTTAATATCCATTTGTATCATCATCTCTATATGTGATTCTTTTTTAAGTTTTTAGTATTAAAGATACCATTTTTAAAAGGCGCTATATTAACACCACTCTTCACTATAGATTCCAGTTGCTAATACTCTGCTTTGAACTTGTAAACTGTAAGCATGTGTCTTTTCCAGGCCCAGTGGAAGGACCTCCCCAGTTGGGGGTATGTGATCATGTGATTGTGAAAGATGAGAAGCAGGTGCAGATTGGGTGGCTTCTGACTGCCAGGATCTGGCAGCCACATGTCCTTCCCACAAGATGTGCTGGGATGTGACCAGACAGAGGTTCTGCTTCAGTGAATGCAATGGCTGAGCCTACTGTGAATGGACTCGGTGCACAGAGGAATATGAAGAGAGAGACCACAGTGGGGCCTCCAGGGAACTCAGCATGCAGTTCTGGTGGGGAGGATTGGGGTTATGTAGATGGTAAATAAGGGGATGCAGAGATTTAATTTGGGGACCAGTTATTTTCAAATGACAGACTAGAGCAGGCTTCATGGAAATGGAAACATATGCTTTAGGTCACATGGAATGCATAGGATGAAAGTGGTGTTTTTAAGGGTGAGAATATTTTACCTAGAAGAAAATGCATTTTAAAAAAGGAAGGCAATGTAAGCGTATGGCTTGTTTGTATGTACATACTGTTTGATTTGCTTGGAGTTCAGATTCTATGTGATTAAGGGGGGTAGAAAAAAAAGGGAGAGATGACTTTGGAAAGGTGGATAGAGAGCATCGTGCTGGTCTCTGTTACTAGGATAAGAGATGGTGATTTTTTTCATGGGTTTGTGTAGGTGGACAGGGTAGGTAATGGAGGGTGAAAGCCCAGACTTTGGGATCAAAGTAAACGCTTTCCATAGTGACTCTGCCACCCCTAGTGATGTGAAAGTCAGCCAAAACCTAATGTCTGTGACGTTATCATCAGTATTGAAGAACAACAATGCCTATTTAATAGACACATTCTGAGGATCAAAAAAAAAAAGGATACACCTAAAAGGCTTAGACTAGTCCCTGCTTGTTAGCACCAACATGCAGTGAGCAGAAGCTGTGGTCATGCCACAGAGGACAGCAATCCCCAACCTCTGTGGCACTCATGTTAGCTCCAGATAGAACATCCTCTCTCTTCAAGAGATGGAGAAACGTCCTGTTGGACTGAGCTTGTGGATATTTGGAGTAGACACGAAACTGAACAGTGAGTCCAGTGATATCTTGCAGAGAAACTCACATCAAGCTTATATAGAAAGTGCAGCAGAATTGTCAAAGAGAGAGGGATTCAAGAAAGAAGGTGACAAAAATGCAAAGGGAAACTAAAAGAACTTGAGAGTCTCGGAATTGGGCCTACCATGAACTCACTGAAGTGACAAAACTGGGCGATCTTTGTGTACTGAGGGGAAAATCTATCCGAGCACTTCACTAGTCTGAAAAGAGGGGAATGGTGAATATCTCTTTCATTAATCTATGATTGTCATTCTGAGTAACAGCAGAAATTGAAGGCGGATAGACATACTCAGATGCATGTGATTGAAGGATTAGATGCTATCTTAAGTAAAGTCAGAATCTAAATGTGTTGGTATTGATCAGAAGTTGGGCAATTCAGAGAACACAAAACCACAGCCACAGATCAAAGGAAGGACGATACAACTATTATCCTGTCATGCAAAGCACGAAGTTCCCTGATGGGGGCATGTCAGAGTTATAGGTACCAATAAGCGTCAGCGGCAGAAGTCAGCACACTTCAGATTCAGCCCATTTGGTTACTGACGCAGCCCCTTGAATTAGAATCTTGTATTTTCTATGGTTCTTATGTGGCTGGAGGGGTAATAAATTAAAACGGTCAATTTGGGTACAGTTGACATTGGAGTTATATCAATTAAGGATCTTGCATCAAACTATAGAGGCTGACTCACACAACAGAATTAGAATCAATGAGATTGAATCAGTGGGTGGCTGGAGGTCCAGACTTGTAATAATGTCTACAGAAACCAAGGCACACCCGGAGGGCAGCCACGGTGAAGGTGAGGTGGTCTTTATGTTTCCACTCTGACCTCCAAATAACCATGGTGTCATTTCCCAAACATTTAACAAGGCTCTTTGAGAGCCTCAGATGGACCTGCACTCTGCGGGAAGTTTGGCCTCTGTTCTGAGCAGGCTTATGAAGATACCATTCCTTTAGCTTCCTCTGTGGGATGGTGCCACTGTTTCTCAGGACAATATGCAATGCACAGAGGTTTCCTAAATGGAGAGTAGGATATTTATTGCAAGAGGATTTGAAGGTTAGAATGACGTGTTCTTAGGAGGCACTGAAGTGAAGTAGCAGGAGGAAGGAGGGAACAGAAAAAGGTCAAGGCACAGAGAAAGGTGAACTTGGGGGAGATGACGTCTCAGTACCGATAAGAAATTGATATATTGGGTTGGGTCCAGAGAGGTCAAAACTGAGCTGAATTTTGAGACTTAAGAGAGGGACAAGAGGACAGTGCACAGAGCAGGGAGAATGTGGCTCAAAGCACCAAGTCTTAGGAAAATTCCTCCCTTGTTGGTAAGCACGTTAATATCCTTGGAGTGGTGGGTAGACGTCAGCTGCCTGATCCGTGGCCTTTCTGATGAAAGGATTAGTGGTATTACTGCTGTATTAATTGCAAGATGCCTTTTAAGATGAAGAATTTTCAAAGTACCTACTCTAGAAACCCAAGGAACCTGTGGTCATACCGCCTCCTATTTTACTTCTGGTACAAATCTCTGCGTAGCAGAACCTACATATACAGAGATGGGGGAAGTTTGTCATATTAAACCTTAAATTAAGGCTTAGCAGTAGCTGAGTGATCTTATTTGATGAGTGTAGAATTATAAACATTTTGGCGTGGGCGTTAGGATCAAATTCTCTCACCTCAGCTGTGGGAACCCCTGAGGTCTTTCCAGTAAGAATCATTGCAGTTAGTACTTTTGCCAAATAGTGCCTCTTAAAAAAATCACTATCAAAGTCATTTCTCAAAAATAATGGAAAGTGTCTCTTTAGTTATGCTCCTAACTTGTCTGTGATACTATTTATTTCTTTTCAAGAAGTATAGTAGAAAATAAGGTATTATTATAGTGAAATGCAAGGTTGATATTGTTCCATTTGCTGTTTCTGGAGTTGGAGCTTTGTTTTTGAATTGTTCCTCGGACGTCCTTTGGCCTGCTATCATTTCCAAATGGTGACTGTTACCCATGTATTTTGTTATTCTTCATATGTCAGTTTAATATTGTTCATATGTTAAAAATGAAGGACTTTTTTTTTTTGTCTTTGCAACACTGGGATAATTTAAAGAGAATGTTTTTGAAACATCATTCTATTTCATGGGGAAGGGGGCCAAATACAATATTTTTGTTCATTTGGGCAGCATGTCAACAGTCCTGCAGCTCAAGCAATGAGCACGGTTTCTTTTAACATTTTGAAGCAGTTCACAAGGAGACGGCCTGTGAGCTGGATCCTTGAAAAAATGCTGTTGAAACTGATGTTGAAAGTTGGGGTTATAGGAGGAAGGATTATCAGAAAGAAATCACCGACTAACTCTTCCCTCTTTTTTGGTCCCATATCTTGTTAATCGTCAGATTTTATAATTTCTAACTGCCCAGGGTCTCCCCTTCCCAATCCTCCCACCGTGGGTAGGCAAGGTGGTGGCCTGGCCTCTTTCTGCACAGTATTCCCACCACTCCTCCGCTCAGATTCAGTGTCCCCCATTATTTAATACTACCCAACAAGAACAGCTTTGGTTTTGATCAAGAACTATTTTTTCCATAAATTTGTTGAAAAGTATTCCCTTTCACCTCTGTCTGCTTGAACAGTGAGGTTCCAAGGTTGAAGACAGGAGGAATGTGGGTGACAGCTGGGGGAAGCAGTGAAGTTCTCACTTTTGAACGTGGTGGCTTACCTGTCCCACCTTTAGGAACAGCAGCTGCTGCTTGTAAGTCCAGAGGGTAATCTAGGTGCTAATGCTGATGAGACCAACCTGTTTTCATAGCTTTCCTTATTTGTGATATATTTGTCTTTTATGGATCTGAATTCATAAGCTTCCACCTACTAGCAATTTCTGAGCTAACTTGTTTTAAAAAGCAGTCTCTTTTTGTTATTTAGCAATTTTGGGGGAAACTGCTTATTTTATGGATTTATGACTTACTTATCTTGCTTTGTAGATTCTCAAAAATTACATGGAGCGTGCAGATTGATAGTTTGGTAAATATGCACATTTTGAAATTATTCATAGACTCATCTTGATAACGTATAGGTCTAGATGTAAGTGATAGTGTGTTTGAACATGTTCTCAATATTATTACAATATTTTATTAGCCTTGTTGGAGAAAAAAGTAAGAGAAAGAGTATTATAGAGGTCAAGATTGCAGACTGGAGCTGGATTAGCAGGATTTGAATCCTGACCCCAGGAGCCCGTTGAATCCTAACTCCAGCAAGCTGTGAGCTTGGCTCCATGCCTGGGCGTCTTTGTATAGAGTAAAACATGGCTAATCCTCATGGCATTGTCATGAATATCAATAAAGCAAATGGCATCTTCACTGTGGATTTTATGAGAGGGTATAACATGTGTTTATGAATTTTTCTTTTCATTATAAGGGATTTTTCAGCATGATGTCCACTCGTTTGTAGTAAAATTAGAATGCAATGCAGCAGGTAACGCGCGCTCCCGTTGGTTCTTTTCTGTAGTTTTGCCTTAGCTCAGCACCGCGCGCGTTCCCTCCACAGCAACACAGCACATAGGGACAGCGGTCCTCCGGGGGCTCCTGCAGTGACCTTGGCCCGGTTTCCTAACTTCTCTCCATGCCTGTTTACCTCATCCATACAAATGCTAACTTGGGTTGCTGGATCTCTGAGGTGTCTTTCAGCTCTGGAAGTCTGTGAATCTGTCAGTACACTTGGACTTAATGAGTTTTGC
Organism: Arctocebus calabarensis; assembly: GCA_963573935.1. Taxonomy (NCBI): domain Eukaryota; kingdom Metazoa; phylum Chordata; class Mammalia; order Primates; family Lorisidae; genus Arctocebus; species Arctocebus calabarensis. The sequence continues at coordinate 6,464 of CAUYON010026240.1, read as the reverse complement.
ACATGGAAGACTCTTGAAAGCATTTCACTTTTCTTTTTTTAAAACAAAGACTTTTTCAGGTGTTTCCTCCTCCTCCTCCTCCTCCCACCCCCTCTTTTCCTCCCCCTTCCTTCTATTTTGGAGCATTGGTAGAGATTCCAGGCAGGAGTACTGCTCTCACCTTGGATAAATAATAGGATTTGCATTTCTAAGACATGCTAATTGAGATTCTCATCGATTAATTTTTACCATCAATTAAAACAAAACAAAAATGAAAAGCAAAACCTTAACTTTGCTTCCTAACTGAACTGACTTCTATGTTCCCTAGTTCTTCGATCTTATTCCTTCCCCTGCTCTCCCCAGTGTCACAGTGGTTTCCCTTTTCTACCCAATTTCCCCCAGCCAGAGTACTGGCACCTGACCTGGAAGTGTCCTTTAACTTCCTACCCCACTCACAAACTCAACCATTGCACTCACCTAACGCATCTGACTGTTCGTCCTCTCTTTTGCATTCCATTGCCACCGCCTTATTCAGGCTTGAATCATATTCTTTCTCTCCCCTCCCTCCCACCCTCCCTCCCTCCCTCCCTTCCTTCCTTCTTTCCTTCCTTCCTTCCGTCTTTCCTTCCCTTTCCTTCCCTTTATCTTTTCTTCCTTTCTTTATTTCTTTTTTTTTTTCTTTCTCTCTTTCCTTCCTTTCTTTCTTTTCTTTCTTGGATTATTCCAGCTAACTAGTTTCCATTATTCACATGTCAGATCTCTCTAATAAATCCTCCACTTCTCTGCCCAAGAGGGACTTTCTGGAGTGTATGCCTAATTTTTATGTCCCGTTTGTTACCAACACTTCATCAGCTGCCTCCTCTCCTGCCTACACTGCCTGGGTTAGTGTCACCTTTCTTTGACCCTCCACATTCCAGCTATGGCTGAACTATGGTCTTTTCCCCAGTGCTCTTTGCTGGCACTTGTTACCTAGACTTACCCTCCTGCCCACTGCCCACTGCCTAGAATTCTTTTCTTTTCTTTTTTTTCTTGGCCGGGGCCAGTTTGAACCTGCCACCTTTGGTATATGGGGCTGGCACTCTACACCTTTGAGCCACAGGCACTGCCCTCGAATACTTTTCTTTTCCTCATCTGTTCAGTGTCTACCAGGTGAGTCCCCAGTAATCTTTCAAGACAGAGCAAGTCTCTGTTTAGCAGATTGCGCCACCGTGAAACTTCACTTACCAACACTCTGGTGTGTACTACCCTAAATCACCAGCTCCCCAGTGCCCTTTCTATCATTTGTAATACATGCAAGGTCACAAATTTAGTCAGAAGACAACTGAGTTGTACAGTAGAAACAACTATATTGACCTGACCTGGTCATCTTCACAGAAATTTACATCCTCTGTTGCACCAGAAAAAAAAAAACAAAAAAAACCAAAGATACTCTAGGAGAAAATGTTCAATCTCTGATTTCTTAGTCCTCTGCCCCCATTTTAGGCTTTTTTCCTAAATTGGCCTGGGTATGAACTTCTGAGGAAAGAGTGATTTTCATAATCTTCTGCGTCAATAATTAGGGTTTTTATATTCAGAGCACCTGTTTCCTGTGCGCCCTGTAATTATGCTCTTGTCTACCTGTGGCTGGCTCCTGCAGGGGAGGCACCTGCTGTGTGATCTGCCTTCTGGCCTTGCTTTGGTCAGGGCCACCTTCATACCCTGGCCAACCAGGCCTCCTCCTAGGCCTTACTTGTTTCAGAGGCTCTCTGGCCTTTGAGGCTGTACAATTTCTGTCTGCCTCTGTGACTGGACATTTACCTCTGCCTGTGGGATTCACCAGCAAGGGGGTCCCTCGCGGGCCTGTGACCCTCAGCTCGGGTCTAGGTGGTGTAAGAAGACTCTGGAGTGTAAACTAGAGCCTCTCTCCATCTGACGGCTCTGCTCAGGGCATCCGTGTTGGCTGCGGCCACCTTCCCTCAGGCTTTCATTCCTCACACATTCTTAAAAGCACCCCTCTCCACTGAGCCCCTCCTCACTTATATCCATTTAGTGTTTTCCCCCCAAGGAGCAGGAAAAGGAAGGAGGAGTGAAAGGCAAGAAGTGACTGCAACTGGGTGCTTTCTTTGTCCCCAGAGGACAGTAAGAAGGTTTCCCTTTCATTTTGTTGTTTTCCCTTCTTGATTCATTCTTGTACATCAGCCCTAATAATAAAATAGGGTCCTTTTTTGTATTACAGAACTGTTCTCTGATAGTATCCAATGGGCTTAGCTGTTAGGATATGGTTTAAATATTATATGGTTTTAAGTGATTATTGTCACTTAATCCTCATAACTTGCCGTCGGCATAGATGTTATTATTCCTGCTATATCATCCCACCTTCATGGGTTCAACCAACTACAGATGGAAGATGTAGTTAGGCTTATGATGGTTGTGTCTGTACTGAACATGCTCAGACTTTTTTTTCTTATTATTCCCTAGATGATGCAATATAACAAATATTTACATAACCTTTCATTGTGTTAGGTATTAAAGGTAATCTAGAGATTAAACTACATGGGAGGATGTGCATAGGTTATATCAGGGACTCAACTCCATGTGGAGTTTGGAATCTGCAGGTATACTGGAACCAATCCCCCGTGGGAGACAAGTGATGACTGCCTGCTAAATACAAGGCATTGTACATCCTTTCATTCACAACATCTAATATTATCCTCAGCCTCACTCTGTATACTGCACCCAGACTTATTTTGTTATAAGTCCTTTAAATTGCCTTGTTCTTTTTATAAATCCTGGGATCATCTGCTTTTGAACTGTTTGGAATACTTTATCCTCCCCAATATAGCAAGTACAAAACTCAGTTCACAAACTCACCTGGGCCAGAAATAAAATGATCTTTGATTCATAAATCATCTTAATTTCCCTTTTAACCCACATCTGTCAGGCTGGCAGAAAATTCCTCATAAGCTTTTCCTTACATCTTCTTACACACCTACCGACCACAGTACCCAAATATCACGTAGGTCTAAGGCGTTAGGTTGGGGTCTTGGTGGCCCTGTGAATGTAGTTTTTAAACCACGTACCTCAGGGATGATCACCCATGAACCTGCTGCCTTGCTCTGGAATTCATTGCCAGCTTTACACACGTGTTCCAGGGGCTGCTCTCAGCCACAGTAAGCATGGCAGGGCTATTAAGGCAAGGCTGTTTCTGGAAGACATGGGATGTCTGCGAAGGACAACTTTGGGTTAAAGACTTTTGTGAACTTTCTGTAGATTACATGGCAGTCTGAGACACTTCCATCCCAGCTTCCCTTCCCACTGTGCTCCACCGGGATCAGACCTTTTAATGCTCTCACCCTATTTTTTCCTTATACATGTTTCCCTTAAAATCTTGGTACATTTAGTTCTGTCTTTTTGTCATTTCCAGTAAAACCTACACCAGTGTGGCAGGATTGATCAATAAGTAATCTCATCCCAGCCTTACTACTGGGAGCCACGCCTCTCAATCCACAGGTTACTGGGGCCCACTAAGACCTTGAGCCCTCCGTGTTCCGAGTCTCCCATCACGGATCCCACCAACCACAGATCTGGTGAGGTCTGCGATGGTTGTGCTGGGTCTTGGATGGTTTATTCCATGTTTTCAGGGCAGGAATCTTCCAAGAGGCTTCCTATGGTCGCTTGAGGTGAATTACTCCAGGACGCTAAAAGCTTTTTTCGGCCTTGCTAATAACAACCTTCCCTCATCCACATATTAATGAAGTCCTCACTGAACATGCTTTAGTGAGAAGATATAGACAATGATGAAATGCAGAAGTGAGTCATAGATAGAATAATGCAGCTACTAATCTTAGAAAAATAATAGAGGTATAAAAATTGGGTAATATTTTGAGATTAGGAAGTTTCATTGAGAAGGTGGTATTTTGCTTAAGATTTGAAAGAGAAGTGGTAATTATTTCTTAATATCTCCTGTTTAATAGATAAGTTGTAGTTTCAAGCTCATTATGTTGCTGAAGAAAAACACCAAATTTTGAAATTCATTCATAGCCAAGTCTTAGCTATCAGTAAAATTCTGGTCAAATAGGTAAGGTGCCCTTTTTCTTATTGTATTTAATAAGAAGTTTATTATTAAGATCTTATTATTGTAAGATCAATAATTAAGATATTATTATTGTACTTAAATAAGATGTTTTTCAAGATTCCTTCACCTCTAAAGTCCCTCGTCAAGATGTTTGTCATCTGGCTAGTGATATAAAGATCAATCTAGCCAGCCATCTGGCTAAAACTGTGTTATTTTAACCTCAAACTTAATGCTTTTCAGAGCACAATGCAGCCTAGTCAGACGGCCCCATTTTATGGCACTTTGCCTTGTGAACTTCACAGGTATCACATCGTTTTTGCAAAACCAGGGTTTGTGGCAACCTTGCATTTAGCAAGTCCATTTTTTTCCAACCACATATGCTCATTTTTGTGGTTCTCACTATATTTCTAAGTTTTCCATTGTTATTACATCTGTCGTGGTGATGTGTGATCAGTGACTATAGATGTTGCTATTGTAATTGTTTGGGGGGCACGAAACCACATGCCCATATAGGACGGTGGAGTTAGCTGTCCGGACTGCTCCACTGGCCGTCTGTCCTCTTTTCTCTCCTCCTCCTCCTCATCCCTCTCTATTCCCTGAGACACAACCCATGATGCCGTTGAACACTTAATAGATGGAAATATTGAATAAATATACCTTTTACATGACTGGAAAGCCAGGCCGTTCCTACATCTCACTTTATTACAGTGTTCTGGAACTGAACCGGCAGTGTCTACACGTTAGGGCTGTGTGTAGCTGTCAGCGGTGTCTTGCTTCTGTCTGAGATGAGTAACCTTGGTAAAAACTGTCAACATTTTTTCTCCATAAAATAAAAGTAATAGGCCTAATGTATGCTGTCAGAATGGAGATAGTATATGTGCAATGCCTACCTCAAATGACCTAGTGGATGGTAGATAAACAGCGTCTCTTATTGTTTTTTTTTTTATTTCATTTATTCCTTACACAATCTACATCGAATATATATTATTATCTCAATCTTACAAATTAGAAAACTTAAGCACAGAGAACTCAACTTCCCTAGCTACCAAGCAGCAAAATTAGTAAGAGTATTAATCAAGTTGTTAGGCTCTTATTTGTTTTTTCTGTAGTTTACTTTCTACGTGTGCTAGTAGATGAGGGAGCCCATTTATGCATAAATATATTTATGTGTGTATATGTAACCTTACTGAAATTTATTAGCATGTATTTTGTTATGTATTTTGGGCAAAAAAATTAGTATTAGTTTTATAACTTTTAGCATCAGTTTCTGTACCTAAGGCTTTTTCTTTTTTTGACTAATGGGTCTTTTTTAATGACTTTTATTTTATCACCACAATTTGTTTATTGGCCGTACCTCCTTGTTTGAGCTTGTAAGTGGCTGCTAAATCATTTACAATATACATTTTTAATTTATCATGGTCCCTTTTCATATACTATTACAGCACTACAGGTAGTGTGAGAATCTTACAAACAATATATTTTGATTTTGTACTCACATTCTTCATGCTACTATTGCAACATAAAATTTTTAAAAGGTAAAAATTAGTTTAACTATAGTTTATTCAAATAGCTTTTTCTGATGATTGAGAAAGATGTTAGGTTCAAAGTAGATAAAACAAACTGGATATTGAACTAAATTTACTTTGGTGAAGGTAAGTTGAAATTAAGCGTTCTCAGTGATTTATTTTTATTTTTTGAAATTTGCTGTTATTGTGATATGCAAATAAATTCAGTACTACTATTACATATAGATTAGTGTTGTTTTAAAATTATGAACATAGTAGGATACATAACTAAATATACAGTTTTTAAACTGTAGAAATTATTGAAAAATGTTTAACTTATGTCATTAGACCCTTAACCTGCTGAGTTTTAGCTTTTCTCATCTTAATGAGGCTCAGAATAAAACCTGCCTTATGGGCTGTTGTGTTAAATAAGATGATGTATAGTGCCCGAACATGTGAATGCCTGATTTTAATCAACATGATCCCTTATTTAGAATTATGTCCCATTCTGTTAAGTCAAAATGCAGAATGACATTGAGCTGATCTTTGGTAACCGTGTCTGTGATTAAAACACAGCTTGCTGAGAAAGCTTTTACCTTCCTGCATGGTGATAATGCTAATGACGGTGATGGCATTAGCCCTTAATGTGTGTCACACAATGTACTAAATTCTTCATAAATTCTCTTATTTTATTCTCACCATAGTAGATATATATATATTTTTTTTTACCTTGTGATGGTATAACTAAACAAGCTTTATTTTTTTAATAACATTTGCACTATATTTTATTTTTTTTTTATAATTTTATTGAATCATAATTCTGTACATTGGTGCAATCATAGGGCACGATTCATATACATTCAGAAATGTTTTGATCGTACTGTTACAGTTAGCCTTCATGGCATTTTCTTGATCACTATATAAAG
>CAUYON010026236.1:0-58641 GCA_963573935.1 Arctocebus calabarensis | reverse complement strand
GGATGGAAGTGGAACACATTCTTATTAAAGCATCTCAAGAATGGAGAAGCATGAATCCCATGTACTCAAGTTTGATATGAGGACAATTAATGACAATTATTCACATGGGGGTGAGGGAAGGGGAGAGCAGAGAGAGAATGAGGGAGGGGTGGGGAAAGGGAGAGCAGAGAGAGGGAAGGAGTGAGGGGGGTGGGGTCTTGGTGTGTGCCACACCTTTTGTAAGAGGGACTTTACCCAACAAATGCAACCAGTGTAACATGGTTTCTTGTACCCTCAGTGAATCCCCAACAATAAAAAAAAAAGAACAACATATGGTTCTGTCAACTACAAAGTTGTGTTTAATTGAAAAAGATTCTAGCCTCCTCCTTGGTGGTATCGGTGCTGCGGCAGCCAGCTGAAGAACCAGCGGGCTGGATGACAGGCAAGGAGGGGGACCTCCAACCCCGACTGGAGGCTCCAATAGCCAAAAAGGCTGGACAACTGCCGAGGAGACACCTGTGCCTTGGTGTCTCTCTCCTTCACTTTATACTTAGGACTATATGTGGAACCCCCATTTCCTATGCCTAGGTCAATTTCATGTGAATTTCCTAGGCCTCAATTCCATGAATGGACTGTGTCCGTTCATTGATACATTCATTCCCCTTGACCCCGGCGGAAGGGACTGTGTTCATTCGTTTTCTGGCCAAGGAACCCATACACCTATCTATACCCTGAGACTAAAAGCCTAAAGGGGGAGACAGGGAAAGACCAGGAGAGAAACGGAGAGAGCTTTTCTTTCCCACTTGAGTTCTCTCTCTCTACCAGGAGCTTTAGTGTTTTCTGTATTCTTTTCTGTAAATAAATTCTGTCTTGTCACTGGAAAAAATAAAAAAAGAAAATGCCATGAAGGCCATGTTAAACAGTTTGATGAAAACATTTCAGATTGTATATGAAACCAGCACATTGTACCCCTTGATTGCACTAATGTACGCAGCTGTGGTTTAATAAAAAAAAAAAGAAAAAGATTCTATACTATTTCAGTTATTAAATAAAAACTTAATTAAAATTTTTAAGGGGTAAAATTTAGCTCCTTAGTTACAATAGTCATATTAGTTCAGCTCTAGACTCTAAAACAACTTATTTTCTTAAGTGGTGAAAGTTTAGACAAGGTTAAATCAAGTACAACCAATTGATCCAGAGCAAGGTCATAAATAAGTCTGTATGTCAATATGTGAAAATGTTTCTTTAATAAATATGAAGTAATTTTATATCCTAGGCTGAGTCCATGTCATATCAAAAAGAGTTTCCCTAATACGAAATAAATCAGTTATTTAATATATATTTTTTTCTTTTTTGTGACAGAGCCTCAAGTTATCGCCCTGGGTAGAGTGCTGTGGCATCACAGCTCACAGCTCTCTAACTCTTGGGTTTAACTGATTCTCTTGCCTCAGCCTCCCAAGTAGCTGGGACTACAGGTACCTGACACAACACCCAACTACTTTTTGGTTGTAGTTGCCATTGTTGTTTGACAGGCCCGGGCTGGATTCGAACCCGCCAGCTTTGGTGTATGTGTCTGGTGCCTTAGCTGCTTGAGCTACAGGCAAAGAGCCTTTCCTTTTGTTTTTTTTTTCTTTGAGACAGAGCCTCAAGCTGTCACCCTGGGTAGAGTGCTGTGCCATCACAGCTCGCAGCAACCTCAAACTCTTGGGCATAGCAGTTCTCTTGTGTCAGCCTCCCAAGTAGCTAGGACTACAGGCACCCGCCACAACACCTGCCTATTTTTTCTGTTGTCATTGTTGCTTAGCTGGCCCAGGTTAGTTTCAAACCTGCCACCCTCAGTGCATGTGGCCAGTACTGTAACCACTGTGCTACAGGCACCGTGCCAAAACAACCTTTTCTTTTTGTGTGTCAGTTAGGGGTATACTTCTCAGTAGATAACGGTGTCCTATAAATGTATGTAAGGTAGTCTGAATTTGCTCTTAGACTTTGTTTCCCTTATAAACACTAGCATTTAGAAATGCTTTTATTTTGGACACTAATTATTATTTTATTTGAACTGCTAGCATAAATTTATGCAAATATATGATGAAAATGTAAGCAGGAAATAAAATTGAATAATAATGTAATTTCATTCTTCAGTGAGTACTTAAGGTTCATGGGGCTCTCAAGTGCCTTATGCCCAAATTTACAAAGTAGGTCTTAGCCTTTTAACATTTATGCTGAGAGGGAGCAAAGAATTAAACCTTTTCACTTAATTCCTTTATGTATTTGTTATAAAAGCAGTAAAGAATTATTCTCTTGCCAGTGGCACTTTGATAATAGAAAAATGGTCCAGAATGTAAAAGATTGCTTTTGCTATTTGTAGAAATGTTGGAAATTGGCCCTGGGGCATTAGAGAATTCCTTAGAGAAATCTTGATTGACAGCCTGGGTGGTCATTTAACAGGGGTGTGTTCAGTAATTACACATAAGACATTGTCATTAACGTTTTCAGAAGCATTCACTTAACATTTTGTGAACAAATTTGAATAAAAAACCCAGCCATGCATTTGTGTGTAATCTTTTTCTTTCTTTTTTTCTTTTTTTTTGTTTACTTTCTCTTATCCTTTTCTCTTTTTTCAAAATAGACTGGTTTCAGATATATAAGAGATTTTTTTCTTAAATTCTGCTAGATATGACCTGATTGTTACTGTGCTTTCAAAATTTTGTTTGCTCAGAATAGTAGTGTTATTTTTCATTATTCTTTGGTAGTTATAACAGGTGGTTTTATACAAAGCTGCACAGTCAAAGGAATATTTTAGTGCTTTTTTTTTTTTTTTTCTGAGACAGAGTGTCAAGCTGTCACCCTGGATAGAGTGCTGTAATGTCACAGCTCACAGCAACCTCCAACTCTGGGACTTAAGCAATTCTCTTGCCTCAGCCTTCCAAGTAGCTGGAACTACAGGCACCACCACAATGCCTGGCTATTTTTTGGTTGCCTTGTCATTGCTGTTTGGCAGGCCCCGGCTGGATTCAAACCTGCCAGCTCTGGTGTATGTGGCTGGCACCCTAGTGGCTTGAGCTACAGGTGCTGGCCAAGTTGTTTTTGTTAAAATCAGCCTTATCCCAAGAAAAAATTAAATGCTAATGCAGAAGGTAAAGTTTATTATGTGTGATTCCTTATATTTTATAATTGACTTGCTAAAACTCACACACAGTAACATCAGTTTTAAAAGACATCTTAAACATTTTATTTCCTGAAAGATACAACTACTGTTTCATACTTGTGTTTTCTGACACCTCAAAATGATTGATTCATTCTTCACAACTCCTCTGAATTCAATTTATCTTTTTTTGGGGGGGATATTCAGTTTAATTAAATTGTTTTAAGTGTACAGCTTTAACTTTAGTTTTTCTGTTCACATATCTTTACAGGTTAATTGCCCTTTCTCTGCTTTTCTCTTCATTCTCCCCTCCCCCCAATTCTCCATTAATTTGGGTTGGAAAGTGTCACCATAAAGCTTTAGGCTTAATGTTACATGAAAAGAACTGGTGCTTTTTATTTCATTTTCCATGTATTATGCACTGCTAAAAAGAGTGTAACACATGTAGCAGCTTATTTCATTTTCAGAGGAAGGACTGAACTTTTGAATAAAAATGTGAAAAGAAGCTAGTGTTCATTGCCTACGTGGCTTTTTAAGAAGGCTCTCAAAAAACATTCCACTGTGGACTCCAAGTCCTCTTTAAACTTACCACCAGCAGTAACTGCCTGCAGAGCCATGTGATCATCTTGGCAGCAGCCAGGGCTTTCAGTTTTTTCATTACTGTGGTTTCCTCAAGCTCTTTATATACATTGATTAATATTTTCCTTGCAGTTATCGCTGTGATGATTTTGTGGTTAATGACACCAAGCTGGGACTGGTACAGAAAGTCAGAGAACACTTACAGAACTTGGAAAAGTAAGTAGGAGGTCTTGGGGACAAAAGAGGGGTAGAGTGGGATTGAGGGTCTTAGAATTTTTGAATGGGATTTTTATCTGTGAGTTTCATAACTTCATTGTGTTTTTAATGTGACTGAAACATTGATACAATAAACCTTGGGTTTGGATGTCTGAAACTTTGCCCGTAGTTATAGCTGTGCTTTTATTTTATTTAACATTTGTCATAAACCATATCCAAGGATCAAAAATTTTTTGAAAATTTTTACCCATCAATTCATAAGCTATTCCATTTATTTGCAAGGGGAATTTTTAGAGGTAAAAGAAAAGAGCAAAAACCGATATATGATCACAATAACCTTTGATGTTAGAAAATTCTTGTTAACACTATGTGTTATGAGGATTGATGATACACACTAAGATTTATGTATTATTTTCAAGAGAAATTAGATTTAATTATCATATTGCCCACTGTGTATCTATATAGTAGCACTGGATCTGAGTGTCTTTGTTTCCTTTTTTTGTTAGGGGCAGTTTACACCACTTGAAATTACAAGGAGCAGTAAATTATTAATACTTTGTTATCATAAGGAAATTAAAATATTTATGTGAATAGACTTTTCTTGCTGTAGTCAAATAGTTTATTCAGATAAAACTCACTGGACCCTAAACTGAAGCGATTAACAGAAACTTAACTAACAGTGCCTTTGCAGCTGCAGTGGATAGAAGCATGGCCCTGTGGGATGACTGCTGACTCCAGTGAAATCTGTTTAAATCACCCCAAATCATTAAGTGCCATCTAATTTATTTTGGCAGTTGACGTTTAGATGTTATTATGAGAACAAGCCATTCTATCTGGCCAGCTTTGCTGGGAGCAGGGAGGATTTCCAAGGAAGTGGAACTTTTCAGTTAACTTCAAATACTTGTCTACACTGGATCTAACTGGTCACTTCATGGCTTGACTAGGCAGCCAGGCCATGCTCATGCCCTAGACACTGAGGGTAGCTCGGCTTTATTTTTTAGCCTGCTGTGTAGCTTGTATGTGTTAATATCCCTTTCACTGTTTGTGTTTTAATAGCTCAGCTTTCATAGCTGACAGGCATAGGAAAAGAAAACTTGTGGAAAACTCATCACTAAACAGCAAGTTGTTAAAAGTAAATGTAAGTAATTAAAATTTATTCAACTATAAGAGTTAGTTGAAATCTAATCACTGTTTTGTTACAATTCTTAACACTGTTACTCATCAAAAATTTATAAATGTGTGTCTTGGGCTTGGGGTATTTTACAATGTTTGCCACTTGTACTCATGACTCTTGATGTGACCCCAGTGAGGCCATCTGTCAGTGCTTTCTTCCCATCAGAGTTACCACTGTGCTCTTACGCTTTAGAAAGCAGTTTGTTTCCAATGTCTTTTTAACCAGAAAACCAAGCTTTAGATTTTAAGACCAAATCTTTAAGTTCAGATAGAATTGTAAGGTTTCTACCTCATTGCTAAGAAGACATATGTTAGTCATTTATGCATGGCTTAAGGTTAGAAGTTTGGGGACAGAAATACGTGGGACAAATACTATATATTTTTCAATTTCTATTTTAATAGACTCATAAAGCCATTAAATCTTAAATTTTATTTCTTTTAAGGATTTTCCTGGGGTTTTTATTTTGCATTGCATACTCCATGGAACTTACTAATGTTGATTTCCTCATAAGCTTTCAATAAGATACTCCCATTTAGAAAAATCCCAGGATCAGAAGCAGCCTTCTAAAAATATCCAGACTTACGCAAAGACTGCAGAGTTTCTTTGAAATATTCATTGGATATAAAAGGACCAGTTCCAAATTGTCTTGGTGCTAGATTTTCAAATAAAGGCCTTTGCTTATCTTTGAGGTTTGAAACAGTTGGCCTTCCCTTGTGTTACTGATGGTTTCTTCTTGTTCCATTTTACAGGGAAGCACTGCTGCCATTTGTGCCACAGGCCTTCGGAATTTGGGGAATACATGTTTCATGAATGCCATACTTCAGTCACTTAGGTAACGTGACAGTCAGCTTAAATATCTTCACATTAAAGGTATAGAGCAAAGGCTCCAGTTTCAGAGCCTGGCTCTGCCACTAACACTAATCATATGGCTTGGAGCAAGTTACCTTAATTTCCTATGCCTCAGTTTCCTCATCAGTAAAATTTGGGGTAATAGTTCCTATCTCATATGGTAGTTGGGAAGAAGGTTAAATAATATAATTTGTCTAAAGTGCTTAGAGCAGTGCCTGGTAGTAATTAATTATTTGCTGTTACTGTTTATTTCTCATTGCTTCTTGAATAGACCAGAGCCAGAGAGTAGCAAACTTTTTGAAAGGCTAGATGGTAAATGTTACAGTCTTTTAGACCATGATCTCTCTTGTATAGTCCCTCCTTGCTTCTCTTTTTCTAAACAACATCTTAAAAATGTAAAACTCATTTAGAGAGCTCTCTGGCTGAGGGCTAGATTTGGCAAGTGACCTGTAATTTACAAACTCCTGAGCTACAGGGACCCTTTAAATATTTAGAGAGCTAATTTCAGTCATTGGTTGACTCTCGAAGCATGGTCATTAGATCACATGTTTAGATCTTCCACATGCCAGCCTGTGTAACACAGCAAGACTTCATTTCTTTAAAAAAATGAAAAAAATAAGTTGAAACATTCCTATAATCGCAGCTACATAGGAGGCTGAGTCAGAAGGATCCCTTGAGTTCGGGGCTTTGAGGCTGTACTAAGTTATGGCTGTACCACTTCACCCCAGTCTAGGTGACAAAGTGAGACCCTTTCTTTAAAAAAAAAAAAAAAAATTCAGAACTTGTAAGAAAAGTAGTAAAAATAAGATAACCAAGAAGTCCGACTTCAGTTTTGTAGAAGTTATTTTGAAAGTTGTTTACTTTTAGATTTTAATGAGGTAACTAAGACGAGAATAAATTATCTTCTTCAAGGTCATGTGGCCAATAAGGAGCAGAAGCCATATTTGGTCTCTCTTTGACAGTACTGCCTCTCAGTTTATTCTTGCTCAGACAAGAAATTGTAGTTACTACTATGATTGTAGGTAGTGTATCTAAATAATATGGCTGGTTTCCTGGTTTGTTTTTATTTAAGGAAATTATTGAATACCCAGAAAAAAAACACAGTGAGAAGAAAGAAATGGTGACAATATATAGATGGAGAGAAATCTGGGGATTTTTTTGAACATAGATTTTAAATTCTTGGTTCATTTCTCCAAAGTTATCTGTTCATACTGTTCTCTTAGAGTGGATGAAGAACCACATAGTGAAGAACCTTGGTGTAAGAGATTGTACTGAGTACAACTGAAATGAGACAATGAAAAATCACATTTAGAAAACCATACATAGAACTTCCTGTACAGACCTATTAAATTCTTTCTCTTAAATAATATTTTTCCTTTCTTTTGAAATAGTAACATTGAGCAGTTTTGCTGTTATTTCAAAGAACTGCCCGCTGTGGAGTTAAGGAATGGGAAAACAGCAGGAAGGCGAACATACCACACCCGGAGCCAAGGAGATAACAATGTGTGAGTTACGAGAATATGTCCTTTCTGGCTTTGAGCTATAAAGCATGACTCTCATTGGTGATTTCCATTATATTATATGAGTTAATAGGCACATACATTTTAAAAATTCTTCTAAAAATTGTGTTGTAGCTAGCTGGAAATCTTAATAATTGTTGGGATTCTTTTATTTCTATTTACTGTAATGGGCAGGATAAATTTAGTACTCTACTAGTTGGGTCTTTGCACCTTTGGGCACTTTAAAATTGACAACTATTAGGTGTAGACTAGCATGAATATCACTAGTCTGTGTGAATAGATTTGTCTGATAGTGTTAGGTAAGCCCGTTTGGGATAATAAAATTAATTTGTAATCAGCAAATTAATTGTGAGGTAATGCAGTCAATTTTTAGTTGATATGAAGAGAGGAAAAAAGTGGACAAGTGATTATTAAGGACCAACCCCCTATTCAAATTTAGTGCATCCCCTGCCTTATTTGATGTTCAAAAGATATATCATCATGATGGCAAGGGGTACTTTTTTTTTTTTTTTGAGATAGAGTCTCACTCTGTCACCCTGGGTAGAATACTGTGGCATCTTAGCTCACAACAACCTCAAACCCCTGGGCTCAAGCGATCCTTCTTGCTTCAGCCTCCTGAGTAGCTGGGACTACAGGTGCCCGCCACAGCACCTGGTTAGTTTTTCTATTTTTAGTAGAGACGGAGTCTCACTCTTGCTCAGGCTGATCTGAAACTCTTGAGCTCAGGCAATCCAGAGTGCTGGGATTATAGACATGAGTCACAGAGCCCAGCCAGGGGTCCATTTTTGATATCTTGACTTTATAGCTATTTTTCAGAAAGGCCACAGCTTATGTATATATTTAATGTTTACTCTGCCTGCCCAGTTCCACTTTCATGCCTCCCATCCCTACTCATTCTGAAAGGGTATCTTGTGATCTGTGTCCTGCCTTGGTTGCTGAGGGAGAGCAGGACAGAACGTGTTTGAGTGGTGGGCATTATGGATGGAGCTGCAGTATGGTGACATTGTGAAGCCAGCCATTGGAGCAGGTGGGGTGACATGACACATGTGGTGTTTGCAGGGAGTTTCCTTTGGTAGCAGCATGGATAAGCTGCAAAGTGTCTGCATTCCAAGAGACTTCTCACACTACAGTTATTGGGTTGGGGTGGGGATAGCAGTGAAATGAAGAGAAAAAATACATGTGCAGAAAAGTTAAGGAAAGAATTAGTAGCACTTGAGGCATTATTGTCATTCAGGATTTAGTTACAGACACAGAAATTGCCCCAGCTGATTTAGGCAGAAAGGGAATTTATTGAAGGGCTGTGGTGAGCTAACCATTACTGGATGGATAGAAAATCAGGTCTGAAGTCAGTCTCCAGGCACTCAACTGAACCATCGGGTAAAGTCACCACTGACACTGTTACCCAGCATGGCACCAGAGAGCTGCTGCCAGCACTGTGGGAAATGGGAGCTGGCAGTGCTGCTGCCATTGTTGCTGTTGCCCTAACCCTGGGTGGTGCTCCCCACTGCCACTGCTCTTGGAGAGGATTTGGTGCTGTCCCTGCTTCTTTGTGTCACTAACTCCTGCTTCAAATGGGTAGAGCCCAGGCTATGTGCCTGTGCTGTGACTGCAAAGGAGACACAGAAAGCAAGTATCTGGCCTTTTTCGCTTTTGTACTGGCAGACAAGCTCTGACTTCCACTAAAATTTCTTATGATGAGGAATTCCCCAGACATAGGAGGAGGGTTCTGGTATTAGAAAGTCAAAAGTTTGATTTGTATCCCAGGTACCTACTAGATAACAAAGTTTGAGAAAGATGATGTTGAGTTTCTCTGAGATACCAATCAAGTATCCAGGAGTATGGTGGTTATATTTACCAAAAATCTAAAGTTGAGTTATATCAGGTTAGCTATATGTATAAAAAGCCAAAATTAACAGTGACTTAAACATCCGTAGTTTTTTTTCTCATGTCATAGAGGTTGCTTGTCTAGGGCTTTTTGAGAAAGTCTCCATGCTCCTTTTAGCTTTTTGTTGCACCAGCCCCAGGTGGTTCTCCCATTCCCATAGTCTGAGATGGTGCTGGAGCTACACCCTGTGCCCTCATTCCAGCCAGCAGGAAGAAAGAAGGGATTCACATGAAGGACTACTCTTTCACTTTAGGAAGTTTATGCAGAATTTGGACACACAGTTTTTTATTCTGAGTTTTCATAGGCCTAGTAAAAAATAGGAGTTGTATTTCTAGGAGAGAAGAGAATGGATATTGGGTGACAGCAGGGACCATGCAGACAGTAGTGGTACCTGAGCAGCTTTGTACACATGGAGCTGGAAGTGGCAAGAGGAATTCCAGTAGGAAATACCTGCTGTCTGAGGCGGAGATGGGAAGAGGGGCACAGTTGGGGGCTGGGAATGCTGGTGAGGGACCAGGAGACTGAAAGGGAACCTATTGCCTGTTCTAAGTTTCTAAAATACACATTCTTGGCCGGGCACGTGGCTCACTATAATCCTAGCACTTTGGAAGGCCAAGGTAGGCCAGTTGCCTGAGCTCACGGATTTGAGACAAGCCTGAGCAAAGCAAGTTCCCATCTCTACTAAAAAGAGAAACATTAGCAAGGCATTGTGGTGGGCACCTGTAGTCCCAGGCATTTAGGAGGCTGAGGCAGGAGGCACATTTGGACCCAGGAATTTGAGGTTGCTGTGAGCTAGGGTGATGCCATGGCACTCTACCTGGGCAACAGAATGAGTCTCTGTTTTTAAAAAAATAATAATAAATAATAATAATAAAATGTACGTTCTTGAGTAATTTGGCTTGAACTTACCTACTTTGTATGTGTGTATGTATAACTCAGAGTGCAGAAATATGGCAGTATTTTGGCACACTCAGTTAACCATGTGGTTAGAAAAACTAGTTTTGTCAGTAATTACTGCTATTTATATGGGGTTTTGGATGCTGTGAGCTGTCAGACTTAGTTCAGAAAAAACAAACCCTTTTTAAGTTTTTGTTTATTTATTGTTCATTTTAGACAATTGGACATGGATTGAAATAACCTCTCACTAATGCTAAAGGTATTGTCCCTTCATCTTTTCCAGATCTTTAGTAGAAGAGTTTAGAAAGACACTCTGTGCTTTATGGCAAGGCAGCCAGACTGCATTTAGCCCAGAATCCCTATTTTATGTTGTTTGGAAGATTATGCCGAATTTTAGGTAAGTACTATGTAAAGAAAATTTTTATTTAATTAATATTATCAATTTACACTATTCCTAAAATATTCCTGATGAAGTGGTGGCATTCTAAATATTCTAAATAATAAAGACTTGGTTTGGTATGTTTTTTAAGAAGAAGAGCAGAAGTTTAATACATCTGACTAAACAAATGTGTTTATTTAAATAATAGACATTAGAAATGTTTGTAACAAAGGGTATTTTGTTTTTATAAAAATAAACCCTTTATAAATAACTTATGTGCTCTAGGAAAATATAATGGACAAAATTTCCTTAATTCTTTCATAATAACATAAAGACTAACTACTATCATACACTGTCTTATTATTCCAAATAAAAAACCCAAATGCAATCAGTGGAAATTCATGGTATTAACTAATCTGGTCTGAGTTCTGATGCTCTTGGAAAAGTGTAATCAAATCCACTGGAATTCACTCTCCAGACTGCAGCTTAGCCTTGTCAGAGTCCTGCCTCCCCTCCCAAGTTAGTCACCAGTAGGGATTCAGCTAATAGCAGATTTAGGGCACTGTGGGTGTTTGACAACAGCTTTTGCCACCTTCTGCTGATTTTATCCTTCTGAAGCAGGGCACAGTTCTTAGTAGTCATGATTTTGGCACCTCTCCTTTACATCCCTCTCCTTTTTTAAAAACCAACTTGCTGTAGTAAAACTTAACAATGTATCTTGCCCTATTGCCTAAAAGATATGTTTTTAGGGTAAAGAAATGTTTAAAGATAATAGTTTTAAAAAGATTGTAATTTGTTGTTTTGCCAAAAATCTAGCCTTGAGGATCTGACACGAGCAACTGTTTTAACTCTGTTCTTTACAAAAGAAACCTCCATTATGTATCATGCCATTTAAATCTTCCCTTAGGAAAGACTAATTTTATAAGAATTTTAGAATATCTGAACTCTTTAGTAGGAGAGGTAGGAATGACTGTTAGCCATTGGTCAGGTTTGGACCTAACATAAAATTTTTAACATAATCACCTAGTTAGACTCTTGATAGAGATTTTTGTTTTTTGTTTTTTTTCTTTTGAAACAGAGTCTTACTTTGTTTCCCTCAGTAGAGAGCTGTGGAGTCGTAGCTCACAGCAGCCTCAAACTATTGGGCTTAAGTGAGTCTCTTGCCTCAGCCTCTCAAATACCTGGAACTATAGGCGCCTGCCACAATGCCCAGCTATTTTTAGAGATGGGGTCTGTCTCTTGCTCAGGCTGGTCTCGAGCCTGTGAGCTCAGGGCAATCCACCTGCTTCGGACTCCCAGAGTGCTAGGATGACAAAGACGTGAGCCACCGCACCTGGCCATTCTTTTTTATTTTTTTGCAGTTTGGCCTGGTCCGGGTTCGAACCTGCAACCCTCAATATATGGGGGCAGTGCCCTACCCACTGAGCCACAGGCACTGCCCGTACCTGGCCATTCTTGATAGAGATTTAATCTTTGTGTTGTATTGTTATACAGTAATAGTTTCCATTCATTAAATGTCTACTGTGTACCAAATACTAAATATTTTATGTCTGATCTTTATTTAAAAACAAGAACAGAGTTCTGGCCAAGGTAGGAAGTGTTGTCCCCATTTTAGAGGGGTGTGAGGCATGGGGGTAGGGCTTTCTTCTTATGGCTCTTCCTCCTATTGGGTGTGCAGGGGAAGATTGTTATGGCAGGCCTATGTGGAAGCACATGAGTCTTGAGTTTTGTTTATATTTATTTACAAAACTGAGACAATAGAAGAAGTTTGTTCAATCTTACATATCTAAGTGTTATGACCAAAATTAAAATCTAGGTGTTTGCTGAGTTGGTTAATAATAGACCTGTTGGAAGTAATTTGTCTACATGCTCTGTAGACAACTAATTTTATAGTTTTCTTTGGTACCCGTGGTGACCAAGGTCCCTCCCTCATTCTAAGGAGTTTAGAAATATTATATTTTTACATAATAGAATTCTACTTTTCCTCTAAATCTTCCCATATTCTGCCCATTCTAGTTTTTGTAGCCCAACTGTGAGTATGATTCAGTTTTTAGTCGCTTAATTTCAATATTCTAATATTCCTACTTATGGTAGATTGAGGAATTAAGCATGGAGTCCCTGGGGTGATTTCTGATGCATGTGAACTCCTGATCACGGATGAGAATGGACTGCTTTTGTATTCTAGGGTTTCCCTTCTGCAGTGATTGAGATTGTTGTCCATGTTCCTGTAATCAGAGAATAATTTCCTGTTGGTTAGATTGAGATTAGTTTTGAGATTATAGCATTGATATAGTTTAGTGCAGGATAATTGCACAACACCCAAGTGTAAGGCAGGGAGGTGGGGCTTTCTTCTGATGGCTCATATTACTGTTAGGTATGCAGGGTTAGATTCTTATAGCATTCTTATAGTGTGAAAGTGCGTGAGTCTTAAATTATGTTTATATTTACTTATAATTCCAAAGTAAAAGTTTTTTAAGTTTAGAAAGCTTGTGTTCCTTGCTTGATCCTTTAGGGTAAAATACAAAGACTCTGATATACAAACATACATGTAGCAGTAGAGAACAAATTTCATTTAAGAAATGAACACAGGAAAAACAAATATGCAGTCTAAATATAATCAGATCTTTGGATATAGAAATCTTCAAGCCTATTCTTTCATTTTCCCACTCAAAAACAGGGAAACTTATCCTAGGTTTTGACCTTTTCCATCATAAATATCTACTTACTATACTTCTTGGGACCTCCTGGTATGCCCATCTCCTTCTACCCTTTTTATTTTCATAAAAATACTTTAAGGTTTATTTTCTTAAATAGGCAAAAATATACAAAATTCAAAAGGTAAAAAGGAATATGCAGTGAATGTTTTTTCTTTTGTTTTGTTCCCTAGCCATTCATTTTGTTTATGGAAGCTGTGGTAGTTACTAGATTTTTGTGTATCCATTCACTGGTACTCTGCACATACACTAGTGTGTGTGTATGTTTATGTAATTTTTAACATAATTGTCAGTGTGTCATTCTTTTTTTTACTTTGAGATGATTCATATGAATATATAAATACCTTCCTAAGAACATTTTACAACAGTTTCATAGTTTATTTAGTAGCCCCCCACCGGTGGTTTTATGAATTGTTTCTAATCTTCTGCTGTTCCAAACAGCATTGCAATGAAGTCTCTTACATGCATATGCAAGTATCTAAAAGAGGAATTCCTAGGTTAAAGGGTATGTGCTTTTATAATTTTGATAGTCTTTTCTGCCAGCATTTGTTAATCTCTGCTTTTCTTAACATGATTTTGTCTTGTCTCAGTTTCTTTGTATGGCATGTGTCTCTACCCACAATATTTGCTTTTGTGGTCCCTGTCTCTCTCTTTAGAGTCCAACTTAATGCTAACACTCTTCAGGAAAGTCTTTTGATAATTCAAATCAGATGTTTCATGTATAGCCTGATTTATTTGCTTGGTCTTTCCAAAACAGAACTTTAATTATAATTAATGTTTAAAAATGATAAATTACTGAAACATTCTTATATTTGCTGTTCTCAGTTTTATAGATAATATACATATGCATTATATTAAATCTGTAAGTAGATTTCTGCATGTAATATTTTAATAATATTTGAGATTATTTTTAAATATAGAAAGACCAAAAAATACTATACTGTTGGCTTGGCACCCATAGTTAGTTAGGGCGCCAGCCACATACACCAGGACTGGTGGGTTTAAATCTGCCCTGGGCCTGCTAAACAGCAATGATAATTACAACAACAACAAAAATAGCTGGGTGTTGTGGCAGGTGCCTATAAGTCCCAGCTACAAGGGAGGCTGAAGCAAGAGAATCGCTTAAGCCCAAGAGTTTGCGGTTTCTGTGAGTTGTGACACCATGGAACTATATATACCAAGGGTGACAGAGTGAGACTCTGTCTCAAAAAACAAAAATACTATACTGTTGATAATTTTATATATATATATATTTTTTTTTTGAGACAGAGCCTCAAGCTGTCACCCTGGGTAGAGTGCTGTAGCATCACAGCTCACAGCAACCTCCAATTCCTGGGCTCAAGCGAGGCTCCTGCCGCCACCTCCCAAGCAGCTGGGACCACAGGCGCCCGCCACAACGCCCGGCCATTTTTTGGTTGCAGCCGTCATTGTTGTTTGGCAGGCCCAGGCTGGATTCGAACCTGCCAGCTTAGGTGTACGTGGCTGGCGCCTTAGCCTGTTGAGCCACAGGCGCCGAGCCGATAATTTTATTTAAATCATATTTTTCTAGCAAGGAATTTTGCTGTTACATTTGTATGTGAGAGTTTGTAAGCACAAACTCATTTTTGTCATTTTCATTTTTTGGTGTTTTTGTCTTGAGGACACTTGGTCATCATTGGTGCCAAATACTGGAGAGGAAAAGCTAAATTTAACTTATTTTGGTTTTACAACTATTTTGGCCAAAATAAAAACTTCGAATTCTTAAAATTCTTTTATAAATGTTAAAGTTATTTTAAATATGAATAGAACATAAAATTCTAGTGTATCTTAGACATTTTAGAAGAAGCTTGTTCTAAATGATGAAATTTGATTCTGTAGAGCAGTGATTTTTGTTTTTTGCTTTCTTTTTTTGTTTGTTTTCTTTTTTTCCTTCTTTCTTTTTTTTTTGGAGACAGAGTCTCACTTTGTCACCCTG
The DNA here is from genome assembly GCA_963573935.1 of Arctocebus calabarensis. NCBI lineage: Eukaryota > Metazoa > Chordata > Mammalia > Primates > Lorisidae > Arctocebus > Arctocebus calabarensis. The sequence goes on along the minus strand of CAUYON010026236.1, from coordinate 43,353 downwards.
GGTAGAGTGCCATGGCATCATAGTTCACAGCAACCTCAATCTCTTAGGCTCAAGTAATTCTCTTGCCTCAGCCTCCCAAGTAGCTGGAAGGGCAGGCGCCTGCCACAACACTTGACCCTTTTTTTTTTTTTTTTTTTTTGAGACAGTTTCACTATGTCACCCTCACTAGAGTGCTGTGGCTTCACAGCTCACGTAACCTCAAACTCTTGGGCTGAAGTGATTCTGCTGAATCTCAAGTAGCCTCTCAAGTAACTAGGACTTACAGACACCTGCCACAACGCCTGGCTATTTATTTTTGTTGTAGTTGTCATTGTTGTTTGTAGTAGGCCCACGCTGGGTTCTAACCTGCCAGCCCCGGTGTATGTGGCCAGTGCCATACCCACTGAGCTATGGGCGCTGCCACCATCCGGCTACTTTTAGAGATGGGATCTCACTCTTGCTTAGGCTGGTCTCAAACCCATGAGCTCAGGCAGTCCACCTGCCTGGGCCTCCCAGAGGGGCTAGGATGACAGGAGTGACCATGCCTGGCCTCGAGCAGTGATTTACAGCTAGTGTGCCACAGTACGCTCGTGTGCTGTGAAAGGATCTTAGGTGTGCCTAGAAAATTTTTAAAGATTATTAATTAACTTATTTTTGAAAGAAGTTCAAAGCACAGTAAGTATATTCTTTTTTTTACTCCTTTTTTTAATTAACAATTTAAGTGTGTTGTGGAAGTTTAGCTATAGTTTCAAGTGTGCCGTGAGAAAAAAGGTTGAAAAATACTGTGGTAGAGGCATATCCTTTTCTTTGTTGGTCTTTGGCATTTTATAGATTGTGCACTGGCCCTGTCAGAATACAAAGAACAGTCAGTAATGCTCAGGGATATGGCACAGTTACGCACATGTGGCATCATTCAGATACCCTGTGTGTCTGTATTTCATTATTTGGAATATGTACTTTTCATACTCTGGCGGTGGAAAGCAACATTTTCTTTGATCATTTCTTAGTCTTGGAATTTGGGTAAATTTAGTTTGCACTCATTGTGAAAAGGCTGTGAAGAGAATGTTGCCCTGCGCTTGCTGTCCAGGGCATTCAGTGGCATTCCTCCCTCGGACCCCCATTCAGAAAGGATGCTTCAGGATCCTCAGGCTTTTAATGTTGCAGGGTGCTCTCCAACAATGATTTCTCACAACATTTTTATGACATAGATTTTCTGTGGCTCCTGCTGTGGACATTAAAGAGAGGTGGTAATCTCTATCTGAGGTCACAAACAAGTAGAGAAGGAAGTGTTAAATTTGGAGCCACTGTTTTTTCTCTTCTGTCTACTTTTCTCTCTTAATTCTGATCTGTCACAGAGATACCAGTTGGTTGTTCACAAATTCATTTCTTCACTAATTCACAAACACCTGTTAGATGATTTTGCTGAAATATGTATACAAAACATAAAACACTGCACCTGAACCCTTTAACATGGTTATAAGACAGGAGAAACCTAAGTTGACTACAAAGTAAATTCTGAAGCCCAGATTATATAAAAGTGAAATAATTAAAAAGACAACTGAAATTTATTGAATTTAACATACTAAATAATATTTAGTAAGGCTTCCAGATAAGTTGATGAAATGATAAATTTAAATTGTTAAAAAAAGGGAATTGTAACTGTCTCTCCAGTGAGAATTAGAAGTCCCTGTCTTCTAAGCAGAGACCATTTTCTGGTAAATTTCCCAGATTGTAATAGAAACCCAACTGTTCTACCTTTATAGAACAAATGAGTGTTCCATGATCTCGTGTAGGTTAAAGAAAATATGTTTTCTAATGTTTCCTGTACCATTACAAATAATGTATTTTTTTTTTTTTTTTGAGACAGAGCCTCAAGCTGTCGCCCTGGATAGAGTGCTCTGGCATTACAGCTCACAGCAACCTCTAATTCCTGGGCTCAAGCAAGTCTCTTGCCTCCGCCTCCCAAGTAGCTGGGACTACAGGCGCCCGCCACAACGCCCGGCCATTTTTTTTTTGGTTGCAGCCAACATTGTTGTTTGGCGGGCCCGGGCTGGATTCGAACCTGCCAGCTCAGGTGTACGTGGCTGGCGCCTTAGCCTGTTGAGCCACAGGCGCCGAGCCACAAATAATGTATTTTGATGTAAGAAAAGAGAATCATAGTGTGGTTGGAAACATCCATTAATGTACATAAGGCAGTTGAAAAAAAATTAACCTGGATACATAGAACCAAGAGGAAAACTGTTTTTTGAAAAGGGATGGGTATATTTTTACCTAATAAAAATGCAAGGTGCTGGTTTTCATATGCTTTAGGAATGTGATGACTTAGATACATGTATTAAGTTAATTTAGGGAAAGAATGAAACATTTTTGTATGTGATAGAATTTCAGATTTTACCTTTGAGTCATGAAAAACATGTATTATCATATTGAGTAAGTTTAAAGTACTTCCTTGGATAGATAAAATTCATAATCAAAGTCGGTAGTTCCTTTAACATTTCTGTTTGTAAGAGTTTTAAAAGAAATACTTGAACATATAGTGATACTTAGTTGCCGAATAGTTTAAGAAGCTCCAGTGAAATGCTAAAGTGATTTCTGACTTTAATTTCCATTGACTAGGGAGACTGTTTTTGCAATTTATAATTCTAGGAAGATTTTCAGGAAAATGGGGAAAATACATAGTTGAGGGAAGTTCTGGTTGAAAGAAATTTTGTTTATGGAACCATTGCCTGGAAGAGTGGTGGAAGTTTTAACTCTAGAGTTCAAAAAAACCTAAGATTTGGAAGATCATTTTGAGAGCCATGCTGACAAAAGACAGAAGTCGTTTCTACTATGGTTTTATGAAAGTATGTAGTATGATAGTCTTGATTTATTTTATCTAAATAAATCTCTCCAGATCGTCCAACGTTACCAGTTTTCTTTTTTGTCCACCTTTATTACCATTTACTTGTCATTGAACTGTATTAGTGTAAGAATTCTGTATAGTTTCCTGTCTGAATAGTGTAAGAAGTAACTACATTCTTTGTACCCTCAACGAATCCCAAACAATAAAAAAAAAAAAGAAGAAGTAACCTACAAGTAATGTTATCACATATATTCAAGTTTTAGGGCCAGGCACAGTGGCTCATAGCTGTTATCCTAGCACTTTGGGAGGCTCAGGCAGGAGGGTCACTTGAGCCCAGCAGTTTGAGGCCTGAGTGACAGAGTGAGATTGTCCCACCCCCCAAATTAATATCTTTCAATCTAAGGAGTTAGTTTAAATCCCCCCTTTCTTATAGTGGTTTTCTGGTAAGGCTAAGAAGTGAAATTGTACCATTTTAGCATCTTCTGTCCAGCTCATGGGACAGTGGAAAGGTTCAGCGTCCACCAGGAGACACAGGTTTATTTCTATTTCTGTTACTCTCTTGTTGTAGGATCTCAGGCAAGTCACACACCCCTTTCTTTTAATCTCTCAACTTCCTCAATCTTTGCAGTGAGGAGGTTAGTTGAGGAAATCATTACAAGTCCAGCTCAGATATTCTGTGGTTTTCAAAGTTATTTGTAAGTAGTAGAATTCTTTACTGAAGATAAATTTTATTTATCACCTGTGGAGCTAGTGGGTTTAGGGTGTGTAGCCTGGCTGTGCTCGTGAGCAAGGGGCCGTTGGCCTTCTGAAAGCCTCAACCTCCTGTTTCTGTTTGCTTAAAGGGGCTATCAGCAGCAGGATGCCCATGAATTCATGCGCTATCTTTTGGACCACCTACACTTGGAACTCCAGGATGGTTTCAATGGTGTTTCCCACTCGGCAATTCTGCAGGACAATTCTACTCTGTCTACAAGTAACAAATGTTGCATGTAAGATTTAGTTTCCTTTTGCTTTTTAGGAAGGCCTCAAACATTTCTGTTGGTTTCACTGTGTGTTAGATTTATAATAAAAGATGGAGAGATTTCCTGGGTACTTGTTGCATGTACTTCTTGCTTCCACATGAGAGGGATCTTATATTTGTATCTTGATGTAGTTCTGATTGTTATTATTTGGTATAGATTATTTTAAAACTTGTAAAAATATTTACATAGTTTCCTCAAATATAGTGAATAATGCTTAGATTTCATATACCAAAATAGTTATAGTCACAAAAAAAGGAAGTTTAAAACATTTTGTGAATGTTCCTAAAGCTTCATTTTAGACTTGAATTTTTCTAAAGTTTATCAGTTTGAAACATTTGCAAGTTTTTAGAATTTTTTCTTGCCTCTGAGTATAAGAAAAACAAACCTTTTAAACTGCTTTTCTCATGGACTGAGAGCCCAAAATCTACATTGGGATCAGAACATTTATTTTGTTTGAGGAAGGGATGACTTACTTCAGCCTGTGTTTTGGTCAGTTGTGGTCTCCTCTTGTTCAAATTTTTTGCAGTTTTGCCAGTATTGATCTTTGTAGGAAACGGATTTACAAGAAGAAAACTCCCCAAAGAGAAAAGAAGAGTGAATAACATATAGGTGTTGCCATAGTATTGAGTGGCAGTCCATAAAGCTGATTTGGCAAGAGTAAGTCTTTTTAATGACTAAGAAGCCTCATAGCCAATCTGGCAGTATTAGAGAAAGGCAACAAAAGGGAATTTGTCAATTACCATTGACAAAACGTTTGTCCCTCCAGTTCCCAGTAGCTATGATTCCAATTAGAACTGAACATAGAAAGGGAACAGCCTGGGAGATTGTTCTTCCCACTACCTCCAAGTTAAAAATATTAGTAAAGGAAAAATTCTGTTTTGTATTTTATTGTGGCATATTCATACACAAATGTTTATGAATATTGAGCTGGGCTTTATTGCAGATAGTGTGTATGAAGTGAGAAGGTATATGTCTTTATATGATCCCCAGGCACCCCATGGACTCACACCATGTAATATTCACAGGATGTTCTTTTTGTACCTAATGAGCTTTCAGTATTTTTTTTTTTTTTTTTTTGCAGTTTTTGTCTGGGGCTGGGTTTGAACCCACCACCTCCAGCATATGGCACCTTACTCCTTTGAGCCACAGGCACCGCCTGAGCTTTCAGTATTAATCATCTACTTTCACAACATTTTAAAGAACGGTAATCATAAATTCCATTAGTGAATTGAAACAGAAAGAAGAAAAACTTACCAAATATTAAAAATTTTAGATTTCCTTTTATTTCCTTCAGTGCATTGGAAGAGTCATTTCATGTCTTGCTAAAACTAGAAAAAAAGTCTGTGGAATTTTTGTGCTTACTCGTATAAACACACACCCACCCCTACTGAGGGTGAAGAGGGTGGTGGTACAGGAGAAATAAATACCAGATGTGTTCTTTTTATAACAGTATATAGAAAGTTTTTAGAGCCAATGCAAAGGCCCCTAGCAGCAGGACAGCCTGTCCAAGAGGTCAATATTTAAACACTCTTTAGTGTGCAGTTACAATATAATAAATGGAACAGTGATTTTGAAATTTATTTATAAATCTTGTTTTAAGTCACGGTACACCTAAACTTAATGACATGCACATCAGACAGCCAAGAGTTGATCAGTGTCCATTTCTCAGAGTGACTGTAAAGGAAGAACTACATTGAGTATAAATATTCTACTTAATGAAGCAGTTTCCATTTTAATTAAAGGCAACTTACTATCTGAACATCAGTATGAAGGGATCAATCAGTCATCAGTAATAGTCCCTTCATTTATCAGATTTTTTTTGGTATGTCCCTGTTAACACAGATACTAAACCTGAAGTAGCTATTTTGTCCTATCATTTCCAGTATGTGTCCTTTTTAAAAAAATTAATAAAGGAAGTATGTCTTATTTACTTATCCAATATTTATTTTAGCATCTTATGAGCAACACTTAAAAAAAATAATAAAGTTACTACCTATTTATTCTGCCAGTAAAGGACAGAAGACCTTTCCTAGAGAAAGAATCAGACTTTTCAAATAAAAGAATTTCTTGGGTAGGTTTTACCTGCTTCATCATTGTAGTAAGTTTAATCTGGAGTGGCTTGAAAGTACACTTGAATGCAAGTAACAGAAACTACTTTAAATTGCTCTTAGTAAAAAAGGTAATATACTAACTCAGGTAACTGGGTAAGTACACAAAGGGTACACAAAGTATACAAATGTTCATTGTAATATTATTTGTTATAGCACACAAATGAAACTACCTCAATATCAATTGATACTATATTGGTTACCAGGTGCCTGTAGCCCTGGCTACTTGGGAGGCTGAGGCAAGAGGATCACTTTAGGCCAGGAATTTCAGGTTGCTGTGAGCTGTGACACAACAGTACTATACTGAGGGTGACAACGTGAGACTGTCTGTCTTGGAAAAAAAAATTGGTTATATTAAGAAAAGGAGCAGTGTTAAGGACAGATGCTCAGGCTAGACCAGCTGTGTGACCTTGGGCCAAGTTACTTAACCCCTGGGCCTCAGCTTCCTTGAGGTTAACAGTACCTACTTTATAGAGTTGCTGTGGAGATTTAATTGATTTAATAAATGGAAAGAACATACCTAGAATGGAGCCTGCATATAGTAGGCGCTATATAACCACCTGCTACTCAACACTGTCACCAGTGGTACTTTCTTGGTTCTTTGTCCATTGTGTGTCCATAATGTGACATGAGGCTGTCAGAAAGAATGAGGTACATGCTTAAGACATATAGTTGGGGAAAAAAATAAAAGCAAGAAGCAGATACAATCTGACTTCATGCTAATAAAGTAGAGGCACACACTTTCTTTTTGGTTAGCAGACTTCTAAAAGCATTTACATATAACTCACTCATATATCTTCACACTGGACTTCTGAGATGTAGGTATTCCTCCTGTTATTCTTGTTTTATATTTGATGAAGCACAGGTACAGAGGAGTTAGTAACATTAGGACAGGTGCATTATTGTTACTGTATTGGGAACAGCATTATTGTTCTTAAAATGGTATATTCTTGATCTCCACAAGGAGAAAAGTCAAGCAATTTTGAGAATTCCCACTAACATGAGAGGCCCTGCAAAGATTTCACATGCAAAGCATTTCCCTCCTTACTGAAGAATATATGGGGGGGGGGGGGTACAGAACGAAGAGGGTCATTGTGCCCACACCTAGTCATGTACATGATCATCTGTTTGTTTTGTTGGGATTAGAAAAGGATTAGGGCAGGCCAGTGTCTTAAATCTTTCATCATGTGTCCGTGTGGTTTTGAACTTTTTGTATTACTTTGTAATTTAAATTAATAGAAATGATTTATGTATTCTCCCTAGAAGAGTCACCTATAGTGTTTACAAATATTTATTTTAGCATTTTAAATGTCAGAGATGGATTTTTACTGAGATGTTCTCCTGTGTGGTGATTTTCTTTAGAAATGGATCATCTACTGTTGTCACAGCCATATTCGGAGGCATTCTCCAAAACGAGGTTAACTGCCTCATATGTGGGACTGAATCTAGAAAGTTTGATCCATTCTTAGGTAAGACATATTTGGTGTGTGTATATATAACATTTTATTAAAATAATTTTAATGTTCCTTTTGAAAAATAAAATAAATTTTTAGAAATACATCAGTTTTTGAAATTATTTTTTGAGTATAGTTATATGACATGCCTTTAATAGCTCACTGTTTTCCTATCTCCTTTTAAGACCTTTCACTAGATATTCCAAGTCAGTTCAGAAGTAAGCGCTCTAAGAATCAAGAAAATGGACCAGTTTGTTCATTACGAGGTAAAGATACTAGAATTTCTTCCTTAAATAGCTGAATTAGATTTATAAGCTCTATATGTGCTGTGTCATATCTTTAATGAATCTGTGTTGTAACTTAAAGTCAAATCTGAATATCTTTCAACCATAAAAAATTTCATTTAGGTGAAACATAAAGTATTTCTCACATTTCTCTTCGTTTTAATACTGGCTTTAAGATATATTTTTCTGACCAAATGAAATAATTTATTCTATGGATATCCCACTTGTCAAAGAAGAAGGAATACTCACCAAAGTTTTATTAGTTATGGTGTTATTTATCCTTTTGTATGAATAACGGTTCTAGAAAAAATTGTAAGACTGTTACAATTCACATTTACTTTTGGAATGTTTTGTTTGTTTTTAAGACAAAGTCTCACTTTATCGCCCTTGGTAGAGTGCTTTGGCGTCACAGCTCACAGCAACCTCCAATTCCTGGGCTTAGGCTAGTCTCTTGTCTCAGCCTCCCGAGTAGCTGGGACTACAGGAGCTCGCCACAACACCTGGGTATTTTTGTTGTTGTTGTTGCAGTTTGGCTGAGGCCGGGTTCAGACCCGCCACCCTCAGTACATGGGCCCGGCGCCCTACCCACTGAGCCACAGGTGCCACCCTACTTTGGAAAATTTGAGCATATCTTTTTCTTGTTGAGTATTAGCTACTTCAGTCAAGGCAAAGGACCTTATAAATTTTATACTACAGTGGTGTTCAGCCTGCTTTATCTGTGTTGTTGGATCTCACAAAAATATTACACAGACCCTTTTTTTGGCTAATCAGTTTTTGCTAGTGACCAAAGACAACTCTTATTCTCTGGTGTACATCAGAAAAAAAGGTTGTATACCCAACTAGACAATAAGTATACAGACAGGCACCATTAAAATGACTAATTGTTGTTGCTAATCATTTAAAGAAGCTGGGATAGGCAAAAGAAAGAGGCCTAGTCTGTATTGTGCCATTAAGAAGCTCTACACTGAAGGTAATAATTTCTATCAAATTATATGTTCACTAAAAGTAATTCTTTTCTCTTTAGATTTTTTAAGGGAGTATTGTCATGATGATTAATATGTGTGTGTGTACATATGTAGGTATACATCATTTTTTAAAAATCAAACTTTCCTATCAATATGGTACCCAAAAGTCACATATGGCTATTAAAATTTAATTCAAATAAAATTCATTATGTTACTTAGTCATACTAGCATATTTTAAGTGCTCCATAACCACCTGGGACCTACTGGTTAGTGGCTATTGTACTGGACAGCAGATGCAGAACATTTCCGTTATTTTAGAGAGTTCTATTGGACATGCTGCTCTAGAATCAAAGTATCTCAGTAGAAATAGAATTTCTGTTGGGGAAGGAATAGGCTTCTCTTTGTTACCAGTGTTTATGTGCATTGGGAGGCATCTGACTTGTTCAGAGTAGCAGAGGTCTTGCTTGTGGCACTGTTGCTCTGGATGTTTCTGGAAATCCCTCAGAGGTTGGCCATCAATAAGGAATGAGAGCAACTTTGTATATGAAACATTTTATAGATGCTTTCAGTTTATCCCCTACCTATTCAACCAGTGTGGTCTCCTTTGAACAGGAGTACAGAAGAAATGGAAGGAAGCCTCATCCACTCTGAGGTTACAGTATGTTTCTCCAAAACTGGTTTTGGTCTATTTGACATTAAGAAAATATCATAATATACTTAATAGCAAATGGCATATCATTTTCTTTTATATCTAGGGCAAGTTAGTGAATGCTAACTTAATCATAAAACATCTGATTGTTTCATTGTAAAGGTAAAGTCAGTGAGAATTAAATTATTAAAGGAATTATATAACCTCAAACTATTTAATTAAAATTGTATTATGACTTCATTTTATATAGCCTTTAATAGGAACAGTAATAACATTGATATTAGTAAAATAATTTCATTATAAGTAACATGGATATGTATCTGATCAATATTTTCTGACATTTAATGAAGCAGTAAATCTAGATGGTTTTTGGTTAGAAGACCCAGAGACACTGGTTTGTTGGGCTTCTTTCCTTCCCCCCACGCTGGTATCCCCATCCTGAGTTGATTATATGTGTGGTTCTCACTGCCTTCCATAACATTTCTGTTACTACTTATCCCAGAATACTTCAATACTGAGACCATCCAAGAGGAGAGTATGAGACACAGTTTACAGGTGTTTGATGCTACAAGTAAGGAGAGTGCCACATGATGTTTGTCTCACATCCCTGGTCATATTTTTCTTGGCATTTCAGGAGGTCCAGACCATCCTGAGAGGTTCAGGGTTTGGCTGCAAACACGTGTCCTATATTCTCTGTGGCTTTCCTTTCAATCCAGACCTGACTTTTATTTTGTTAAAGAGCTTACTGTCTGGTTTAAAGAAATAGTTGATAGATAATTCTTCATTCTCTTTTTGTTTACTACCCTATCAGTAACCATATTTCTTTTCTTGGACATCTAGAGGATGGACTTTGACTGATACTGCATTTCTTTATTTAACTGGAGATGGAAATTTGTGATTATCTGATACATGCTTTGAGTCCACTTGGAAAGAATTACTTGTTTGGTAGTACTTTTTGGATCTGTAATTGTTAAGCTTTGTTTCCATTTAAAAAGGAAGAGTGATGGAGAGAAAGACCCCCTGGGATTTGAAGTTATTTAACCAAAAGTATGCATATTATGAAAGACTAAAATGATCCAAGATCTAAAACCTGACAAATATCGCCAAAAAGGAAACATCATATAGCTTAATCTCACCTATATTTATAGATCAGAGAATCCTAAATAAAATATTAGTAAATAGAATCTAGTAGTGTACTAAATAATATACAGAGACCAAGTAGGGTTGGTTTGATATTAGAAAACATACTTTATTAGGGTACGCTGAATCAAATGCTCAAATAGGTTGAGAAACATTTCAAATCCATTACTGATTAAAAGAAGAAGAAAGTTTTATTAAGCTAGAAATAGAAATGTTACCTTGATGAGGATTATCTGTCAGAAGCTATCACAGTTAATGGTGAATCACTCATTTTCCATTCAAGTCAGAAGTAAGCCTGCTACTGAAAAAATCATTCAAAATCTCTTCTGGAGAAACAAGGCACAATAGATGACGAAAAGAAATAAGACTAAATCATGGAAAAGGAAAGACTAAATTATTAACATTTGTAGATAAATTACATATCTAGAAAATTTCAAAAGAACCAGTGGGAAAATTATGACAGAAAGGCAGGAGACCCTTTTCTAGGAGCCCTCCCCAGTTTTAGACCAAACACAACTATTTGATAAATAAATTCTAAATATATTTAGAAAAAGTTTAATAAAGTAACCAAATAGAAAGGAAATAGGCAGTTGCATTTCAGTAAACTGTAAACCAATTGCGTTTCTATATATAGCATAAGATCCTATTTATAGTAGCAGTAAAAACTCAAGAGTATTCTGTTCCACTGAGCTTGTCTGTATTTTTGTGCCAGTGCCATGCTGTTTTGATCCAGCCTCATGTCACAATCTGATCTTTGATAAACCAAACAAAAGCACACACTGTAGAAAAGAATCCCTATTCAATAAATGGTGCCTGGAGAATTGATTACCCACATGTGAAAGACTGAAACTAGACCTGCACCTCTCAGCACTTACAAAAACTGACTTAAATGGATAAAAGATTTAAATCTAAGACATGAAATGATAAAAGCTGTAGAAAAAAGTGTGGGCAAAAATCTGACATTGGCCTGGGGAAAGATTTTATGAAGACCACCCCATTGGCAACTGCAGCAACAAAAAAATAAATAAATGCTACCTAATTAAGCTAAAAAGTTTCTGCACAGCTAAGGACACAATTAAAGCAAATACACAACCTTCAGAATGGGAGAAGATATTCATATGTTAAATTATGAGAGTCTACAGAGAACTCAAAGCTAACCAAGAAAAAAACAAATAATAGCTGGGCATAGTCACTCACACCTGTAATTCTAACACTCTGGGAGGCCACAGCGGGTGGATTTCAAGACCAGCCTGAGCAAGAGTGAGACCCCGTCTCTAAAAATAGCCAGGCATTGTGGCAGCCTGTAGTCCCACCTACTTGGAAAGCTGAGCCTAAGAGTTTGAGTTTGCTGTGAGCTATGACATCATGGCACTCTATCCAAGGTAACAAAGTGAGACTTCGTCTCAAAAAACAAAACAGTCCCTTCTATAAATTGTCAAGAGACATGAATAGAACCTTCTTCCAAGATGACAGATGAATGGCCATCACATGAAAAAAATGCTCATCATCCCTAATCATCACAGAAATGCAAATCAAAACCATCTTGAGGTATAACCTAACCCCAGTGAGAATCGCCCACATCACAAAGTCCCAAGCTGCAAATGCTGGTGTGGATGTGGAGGGAAGGGAACAGTTATACACTATTGGTGGGATTGCAAACTAATACCACTATTTTTGGAAAGAAGTACAGAGAATCCGCAAAGATCTAAAAAAGTAGACCTTCCATTTGATCCTGCAATTCTAATACTAGGTATCTACCCAAAGGAAAAAAAAATTTTATCAAAAGGACATATGCATCAGAATGTTTACTGCAGCTCAGTTCAAAATCACCAAGATGTGGAAACAACCCAAGTTAAGGCCAGGCATGATGGCTCATGCTTGTAATCCTAGCTGAGGTGGGTGGATTGAGTGAGCTCAGGAGTTCGAGACCAGTCTGAGTAAGAGAAGTCTCTAAAGGAGCCGGGTGTTGTAGCAGGTGCCTATAGTCCCAGCTATCTGGGAGGCTGAGGCAAGAGGATCACTTGAGCTCAAGAGTTTAAGGTTGTTATGAGCTATGACACCATGGTAACTCAGCCTCAGGGCAACTAAGAAACAACCCAAGTGCCCACCAACTCATAAATGGCTATGTGGAATACTATGGAGACTTTACATCTTTTGTATTTACCTGCATGGATTTGGAGAATGTCCTCACATAATATATCTCAAGAATGGAAAAATGAGCATCCAAGGTACTTAACATTAATATGAAACTAGTAGATGAACAACTACATACCTACATGAGATAGAAATTCAAGAAGGGATAGAGGGAGGTGGGGAGAAAGAAGGGGTTTGGTAAGTTGTCACCTAACAGGCACAATGTAGAGGTGTATGGCACACCTTGGTTAAGGGCTCAACTACAACTTGGACTTTACCTAACAAATGCAAATGATGTAAAATAATCATATGTATCCTTACATTAAGGTGAAATTTAAAAATACCCTCAAGAATAAATATAATAAGGAATATGTAAGACCTAGATGAAGAAAATGAAATGTTATAAAAGGACAGATAAAAGCCAGAATATACAGAACCACTCATACTCTTGTATGGGAAGGCCCAACTGGAAAGGTCACTTTTCTCCCCAAATACTCCCTAAGTTTATTCTAATTTGTTCAAAAGTCCCTCTGTAAGCAGAAATTCTCAAGAAGAGCTAAAGAAGATTTTAAAATGAAGATGAAGGAACAGGATAGAATGTCCTGTTAGAACTATTAATATAGCAAGCATCGGTACAAAAATGAATTTATGGAAATTATATGATAAAATTCAAATAAGGAAAAACAAGAAGTTAGTCAATAAATGGTGTTAATATAAGTGAAAATTAACAGGGGAGGAGGCAAGATGGCCAACTGGAGTCAGCTTTCCACAGAGACTTCTGTCCAGAAAGAGAGTTAAAGGACAGAAGTTTATCAAGTAAGCTGATAATTTGGAGCTGAGCCAAGAGAGAAGATCAAAGAACACTTATCAGCTGAGGCAAGCTGTGACCTCAAGGAAACAAAACAATAGGTGCAAAACCCATTGCAAAGTGGACTGGAGTCCCCTCCCCCATGAGAACAACTCGCAGTGTACTTTCTACAAATAAGCGAGCAGAGTTCAGATCTCTTCTTTTTCTATTCCATGGGAGAGAACTGCTAAAAACCAGATCTTCTTCCCCAGAGAGAACCCACTACTGTGCCATGGCACTCTCCCACCAGGCATCAAACTGAACATATACTTTACCCACAATTCTGAACTGCCAGCCCTCCCCTCCACTCCCACCGCAAGGTTTGGAAGCCTGTCCCAAAGCCTGTTTCTCAAGAGGTATGGACAAGGCGTGGGCTGTTATACGTGGGGACTGTGGTGCGAGGGAGCCATACAGGAGAGGGAGAAACAGTGCCCCACAGCACAGCAGAGGTGGTGGGAACAATAGGGCTCACGCCCCTGGTGATAGAGAAACACTTCCTGTCTCTCCTAGCAACCCAGCCTTAACTCCTGTGGCAGCCACAGAAATGCAGGCCCCATAAGCAAAAGGTATGCCTGAGGTGGTATTTGCCTAGGTGGGGCATGGTAGGGAAGGAGACTAGAATGCATGGCACAGAGGCAGCATACTCCTAGGGTGGGGTTGAGCCAGAATTGCTCCTTTTGTGAACCCAAGGTGCACCCAGCCCCCAGTGGAGCATAGCTGGGACAAAAGCAGGCGTGGCAGCAGTATCAGCTCAAGGAGGGCCAAGAACTGAGAGCCCTTTGTGAGCTCCAACCGTGCCTGCCCCAAAACCGTATGCAGCAGAGACAGAGACACCAGCTTCATGAGAATTGGTGCAGTGGCAGCAGCACAGGTTGGGTGGGGCTGAGTAGCAGTTTCTATGAACTCAAACAGCACCTGGCCCACAGTGGAATACAGCTGGGACAGAAACGCAAATTCCATGAGAATATAAGTGGCAACAACATCAATCTGGGGTGGGGCTGGAACTGAGTGACACTACCCAGCTTCCATTAAGCACCCAAGGTAGTCAGGTTTCAGCTTGCCCTGCCGACTGGTGGCAGAGTGTGGTGGCCTGGCTGAGGAGACATAGAGCTCCCTGTGACTTAGGCAGGTGCAAACCCCTGGCACATCTCCTTGTTGGAGAGAAGTGGGACAAAGTCCTGCGGGGTTACCAGTGACTGAGTGTAACAGAGGTGCAAGGTGGGGAAGGAGGCATCAACTTCCCTGGACTAACTGATTTGCTGGGTGAGCCCTTCTGACTCTTTGGAGCACCAGAGCAAGCCACACTCAAGCTGTCAGCAGACCTCTGCTATCTAGTTGTTGGAGACCTTTAGGACTCTCCCACTTGAGACTTGGTGCTGACTGGAACAATTGATTTAGAACTCTTGACCTGGGCCAATCACCCAAGCCATCCAAGGTGGTCCCCTGGTTGTGTTGTTGTGGGAAGATTTGATTTTTCCTTTTCTAGTTGTTGCCCGGGGGTGGGGGGGGGGTGGGGGGGGCGGGGTGTCTTAGTTGCTTGTATTTCTCCACAGCTGAGACTTCAACCCAGAGTTACTGGTTCACTAGAATTGGACAGAGACCAGCTGAATACAAGACAGAGCCACCTAGCCCCACCACACCAATCAGGTCCCTAGTGTCTCAGGCTGTAGTACTGTACGGGCCCTATGCACAGCTGTAGGGGAAAAGCTGCAGTCACCAGTCCCAGCTCTTGGGCAAAGGGCTGATTAATCCCTACTCCCAGAACCCCCAATACAATTTCACCTTACCTGCACATCTAGCCAAACGGTGAAAAATAATCATGGGGCGGAATCAGCAGAAAAACTCTGGCAAAATGAATAATCAGAGTAGATCAACTCCCCCAAGGAACAAAAAGGTGGACACATATTAATAAACAAATGGCTGAGATGTCAGAAATCGAGTTTAGAATTTGGATGGGAAATAAGATTAACAGAATAGAAGTAAAGCTAGAATTAGAAATTCCAGGAATAATTCAAAAGTTGTCTCAAGAATTCAATGAATTCAACAACAAAGTTACCAAAGATTTTGACACATTGAGAAAAAAATTTGTAATCCTCCAAGATAGGAGAAATACAGTGGAATCCCTCAGTAACAGAATGGAGCAGGCAGAAGAAAGGCTTTGACATGGAAGACAAAGCTTTTAAACATTCCCAAATGCCCAAAGAAGAAGAGAAGTGGAGAGCAAAAACGGATCATTCTTTCAGAGAGCTGTGGGATAATTTCAAAAAAACTTAATATTCACCTTATAGGAATTCCTGAAGGTGACAAATTTGCTTCGAAAGGCCCCAGATGTTCTACTCCAAGAGATAATCGAAGAGAACTTCCCAAGCATGGCAAGAGATTCTGAAATTCAAATGGCAGACAGTTTCAGAACCCCAGCATGACTCAATCCAAATAAAGCATCTCCCAGACACATTATAATTAACTTCACCAAAGTTAATATGAAGGAGAAAATTCTGCAAGCAGCCAGACAGAAGAAAATCATAACCTACAAGGGGAAGAATATTAGAATGACTACAGATCTCTCTGCTGAAACTTTTCAAGCTAGAAGAGGATGATCATGGACCTTTAACCTCCTAAAAAAAAATAACTTTCAACCCACGATTCTGAATCCAGCTACACTGAGTTTCATTTATGATGGAAAAATTAAATACTTTAATGACATTCACATGTTGAAGAAATGTGCTATAACTAAACCAGCTATCCAGGATATTCTCAGACTCATCCTCCACAAATGACAAACACAATGCTCAACCACCAAAGTAAACTCACTCAAACTTTTGATCAAATTCCAACTTCCACAGTGGCAAAGGATTAAAAATGTCCACTGGACTTTTGAAAAACTCAATACCCAAAATACTACCAGGCTTATTAATGCTCTCAATTAATGTGGATGGCTTAAATTGTCCTCTAAAGAGGCACAGGTTGGCTGGCTGCATACAAAAACTCAAGCCAGATATCTGCTGCATACAAGAATCCCATCTTACTTTAAAAGATAAAGATAGACTAAGGGTGAAGGGATGGTCACCTATAATTCAGACAAATAGAAATCAGAAAAAAAGCAGGTGTTGCAATTTTATTCGCAGATATAATAGGCTTTAAACCAACAAAAGTAAGGAAAGATAAGGATGGTCACTTCATATTTATTAAGGGTAATAGTCAACATGAAGAATGCACCTCAATTTATAAGAGATAGACTAACAGACATCAGCAACTTGATTTCCTCCAGCTCCATAATAGTCAGAGATTTTAACACCCCTTTTGCAGTGTTGGATAGATCCTCCAATAAGAAACAAAGCAAAGAAATTTTAGGCTTAAACTTAACCATTCAACAATTGGATTTAACAGACATCTACAGAACATTTCATCCTAAGAAAACTGAATACACATTCTTCTCATCAGCCCATGGAACATCCTCCAAAATTTACTACATCTTAGGTCACTAACCTCAGCAAATTTAAAAGAATAGAAATTATTCCTTACATCTTCTTGGACCATTCTGGAATAAAAGTTGAACTCAGTAACCATAACCACAGGAATGAATCTTCATACTCATACAAAAACGTGGAAACTAAATAACTTTATGCTGAACAACAGCTGGATGAGATTAAGAAGGAAATTACCAAATTTTTGGAACAAAACGAGAATGAAGAGATGAATTACCAGAACCTCTGGGATACTGCAAAGGCAGTCTTAAGAGGGAAATTTATGGCATTGCAAGCCTTCCTCAAGAGAATGGAAAGAAGAAATTAACTTAATGGGACATCTCAAACAACGGGAAAAGGAAGAACATTCCAATCCCAAACCCAGCGGAAGAAAAGAAATAACCAAAATTAGAGCAGAATTAAATGAAATTGAAAACAAAACAATTATACAACAGATCAATAAATCAAAAAGTCAGCCTTTTGAAAAGGTCAATAAAATAAACCTTTAGCAAACCTAACCAGGAATAAAAGACTAAAATCTCTAATTTCATCAATCAGAAATGACAAAGATGAAATAACGACAGACTCCTCAGAAATTAAAAAAATCCTTAATATTACAAGAAACTCTATTCTCAGAAAAATGAAAATCTGAAGGAAATGGACCAATATTTGGAAGCACACCCCCTTCTTAGACTTAGCCAGAATGAAGTGGAAATTTTGAACAGGCCTATATCAGGTTCTGAAATAGCATCAACTATACAGAATCTCCCCCCCAAAAGAGAGTCCAAGACCAGATGGCTTCATATTAGAATTCTACCAAACCTTTAAAGAGGAACTAGTACCTATCTTACTTAACCTTTTCCAAACTATAGAAAAAGAAGGAATAATACCCAATACATTCTATAAAGCAAACATCACCTTGACCCTCAAACCAGGAAAAGACCCAACAAGAAAAGAAAATTATAGACCAATATCTCTAATGAATATCAATGTAAAAATATTCAATAAGACCCTAACAAACAGAATCCAGCAACACATCAAACAAATTATATACCACGACCAAAGTGGGTTTTATCCCAGGGTCTCAAGGCTGGTTCAATATTCGTAAATTTATAAATATAATTCATCACATAAAACAAATAAAAACAAAGACCATATGATTGTCTCAATTGATGCAGAAAAAGCTTTTAATAATATCTAGCATCCTTTCATGATCAGAACACTTAAGAAAATAGGCATAGAAGGGACATTTCTTACTGGTAAGAGGCCATCCATAGCAAACCCACAACCAATATCCTATTGAATGGAGTTAAATTGAAATCATTTCCACACAGATCAGGAACCAGGCAAGGTTGCCCATTGTCTCCAGTGCTTTTTAATACTGTAATGGAAGTCTTAGCCATCACAATCAGGCAAGAAAAGGTGATCGACAGTTATCTATAGAGGATCAGAGGAGATCAAACTTTCACTCTTTGCAGAAGATAGGATTGTATATCTGGAAAACTCCAGAGATTCAACTACAAAACTCTTAGAAGTGATCAAGGATTACAGTAACATCTCAGGTTACAAAATTAATACTCACAAATCTGTAGCCTTTATATATACCAACAATAGTCAAGCTGAAAAAACAGTCAAGGACGCTATTCCTTTTAGAGTAGTGCCAAAGAAGATGAAATATTTGGGAGTTTACCTAACAAAAGGATGTGAAAGGTCAGTGCCTGTGGCTCAGTGAGTAGGGTGCCAGCCCCATATACCAAGGGGCGGGTCCAAACCCGGCCGGCCCTGGCCGAACTGCAACAAAAAAGTAGCCGGGCGTTGTGGTGGGTGCCTGTAGTCCCAGTTACTCAGGAAGCTGAGACAAGAGAATGGCCTAAGCCCAGGAGCTGCAGGTTGCTGTAGGCCATGAAGCCATGGCACTCTATCAAGGGTGACGAAGTGAGACCTTGTCTCTAAAACAAAACAAAAGGACATGAAAGATCTCTATCAAGAGAATTATGAAACTCTGAGAAAAGATATAGCTAAAGATGTTAACAAATGGAAAAACATACCATGCTCATGGCTGGAAAGAATCAACATTGCTAAAATGTCCATGCTACCCAAAGCAATATATAATTATAACGCAATCCCTATTAAAACACCACTATCATACTTTAAAGACCTTGACAAAATAATACTTTGTTTTATGTGGAATCAGAAAAAACCTCGACTCAGAAATAAAAACAAAGTAGGAGGAATCACGCTACCAGACTTCAGACTATACCATAAATTGGTACTGGCACAAAAACAGAGAGGTTGATGTTTGGAACAGAATAGAGAACCAAGAGATGAACCCAGCTACTTAGCATCATTTGATCTTTGATAAGCCAATCAAAAACATTCAGGGGGAAAAAGATTCCCAATTTAACAAATGGTGATACGTGAGCTGGCTGACAACCTGTAGAAGACTGAAACTGGACCCACGCCTTTCATCATTAACAAAGATACTTTTACTGGATAAAAGATTTAAACTTAAGACATGAAACTATAAAAATACTAAAAGAAAGTGCAGGGAAACACTTGAAGAAATTGGCCTGGGAAAATATTTTATGAGGATGAACCCCTGGGCAATTGAAGCAACACCAAAAATATATCACTGGGATCTGATCAAACTAAAAAGCTTCTGCACAGCCAAGAACACAGTACATAAAGCAAGAAGACAGCCCTCAGAATGGGAGAAGATATTTGCAGGTTATGTCTCTGACAAAAGTTTAATAACAAGAATCCACAGAGAACTCAAATGCATTAGCAAGAAAAAAACAAGTGATCCCTTTTCAGTGTGGGCAAGGGACTTGAAGAGAAATGTCTCTGAAGAAGACAGGTGCATGGCCTATAGACACATGAAAAAATGCTCATCATCTTTAATCATCAGAGAAATGCAAATTAAAACCACTTTGAGATATCATCTAATTCCAGTAAGATAAGCCCACATCACAAAAATCCCAAAACCAGAGATGTTGGAGTGGATGTGGAGAAAAGGGAACACTTCTGCACTGCTGGTGGGAAAGTAAACTAACACGTTCCTTTTGGAAAGAAGTTTGGAGATGTCTTAGGGATCTAAAAATAGACCTGCCATTTGATTCAATTCCTCTACTAGGTACATATCCAGTATAACAAAAATCACATTATAACAAAGATATTTGCACCAGAATGTTTATCACAGTCCAATTCATAATTGCTAAGTCATGGAAGAAGCCCAAGTGCCCATCAACCCATGAATGGATTAATAAATTGTGGTATATGTATACCATGGAATTTTATGCAGCCTTAAAAAAGATGGAGAGTTTACCTCTTTTATGTTTACATGGATGGAGCTGAAACATAATCTTCTCAGCAAAGTATCCCATAAAGGGGAAAAAAATCATAAATTTAACTACATCACGGTAAAAAACCACAAACAAAGTGGAAAAAGATGAATTTCTAATGTATATGAAAATGGTATATTGGGCAAAGTATATGTAAAAGAAAAATAAATGGTCAGTATAATATTTGAGAAAATATTAATCCCCACTTACATTCAAGAAAATATAAAATAAGATTGGTAAAAGTGATATAGATTCCATCTGTTAGTCAAAGTAGGGATTCTCACCTTGGTGTTATGAGTACTGTGTATAAATTGGTATAGTTTTTAGACAGTGGCGATCACTTTGAATACGCATTGTCTTAGTATCTGTGGTAAAAGACGTTGAATACTTTTTTTTCTTCTCACTAAATTTGTATTTAAATGTTTAGAAAATATTAGTAGCTTTCCACAAAATGTTATGTTAATACATGATGCATATATTTATTAAATCATAACTGTGTACACTAATGCATTTATGTGATACAATGTGCTGATTTTATATACAATTTGGAATGCTTACTGGTGACAGAGCCTTCACCTCACTTTACTTGTTGTGTTGAGACATTTATACTCTTAATAAATTTGACATGTATCCTTGTAATATGCACCAATTACCCTCCCTTCACCCAGACTGCCTCCTCCCCTTCCCTTCTCCTCTTCCCACCCACCTCCTTCATTCTGGGCTATAGTTGTTTTGTTTTTGAGACAGTCTTTGTTGCCCTTTGTAGAGTGCTGTGGTGTGGGTGGTGTCATAGCTCACAGCAATCTCAAACTCTTGGGCTCAAAGCCCTCAGCCTCCATGGTAGCTGGGACTATAGGCACTCACCAAAACGCCTAGCTGTTTGCCTTGGGCTCCTAGGGTGCTAGGATTATAGGCGTGAGCCACCATGCCCAGCCTGAAACGGTCTTTATTATCACAAAATATCAGAAGCAATTTAAATATCCACCGATATAGGACACTGATTTAATAAACTGTATTAGTAGCAATTAAGAAAGATAAATTTGATTAACAGCTATGGCACAGAAACATACTAATAAAATATTGTAAAAAACTGTTCATGTATGTGTAGAATAGTTCCTTTTATGTAAGGTTTTAAAATGTGAATTAGCTTGGCGCCTGTGGCTCAATGGGCTAAGGCGCCAGCCATGTACACCTGAGCGGGCAGGTTCGAATCCAGCCCAGGCCCGCCAAACAACAATGGTGGCTGCAACCAAAAAATGACCAGGCATTGTGGCGGGTGCCGGTAGTCCCAGCTACTTGGGAGGCAGAGGCAGGAGACTCACTTGAGCCCAGGAATTGGAGGTTGCTGTAAGCTGTGATGCCACAGCACTCTATCCAGGGTGACAGCTTGAGGTTCTGTCTCAAAAAAATAAAAATAAAATGTGAATTAAAATTTTTGACAGCATACACAGTCGCTATTCACATTGATTTTCTTAGGGCGTGGGATTCAGGAGGAAATGGAGCTGTGACTTTTTTTCTTTTTTCTAACCTATTGTGTGTCACCTTTATAACATAATATTTATCTGGGAGAGAATAAAACAAGGTGAGTATAAAACTTATGCATACTTCCTAACTACTGCTTGGCTAAATTAAATTTAACATGATCTAGTAAGTTTAACAAACCAGATTTATTTTCTGCTCTCCAAAGAGATGCTATTTTAACAGTTTATATCATGTGAAAGAATGGCAGTTGTGAAAAACATGCCCTGAACTTTGAAAATCTTATCAGTTTCCAAATTGACAAAATGCATTTTTTACAAATGAAAAATATAAGCAACTTCTTTAGGTCCTTAATGAGAAAAGAGTAAGGGAGAGGGACAGGTATGGTGGCTCACACCTGTAATCCCAGCACTGTGGGAGCTGGGAGACCAAGGTGAAAGGATCACTTGAGCTCATGGGTTCGAGACCAGCCTGAGTCAGAGTGAGACTCCGTCTCTAAAAATAGCCGGGCATTGTGGCAGGTGCCTGTAGTCCCACTATTTGGGAGGCTGAGGCAAGAGGATCACTTGAGTCCAAGAGTTTGAGGTTGCTGTGAGCTATGATGCCACAGCACTCTTCCGAGGGTAACAAAGTGAGACTCTGTCTCAAAAACAAACAAAAAGGCCAGAGAATAAGTCAGTCCTTACTTAATGTCACTGATAAGTTTTTAGGAACCATAGCTTTAAAGGACATATAGTAGGTCTTTCCTTTAATGTTGTTTTAGCAAAAGGTTGACGAGAAAACTTAAGGTTAGGGTTTTCAGTAACTTAAAATCAATTTTCAAGGACCTGTCCATGACATTAAGTGAGGAAGTGCTGTATTTTAGGCTTTGCAAGTACAATACATAGAGTTCTGTGCCTCAATGACTCAGCTATGGTAGTGTAAAAGTAGCCAAACAATATTTAGAAAACCGGGTGGCTGGCTGGTTTGACTTAGGGCTGTAGTTTACCAAAACCTAGATTACACAATTAAATCTTTATTTTTTTTGAGAGTCTCAGGTGGCATCATAGCTCACAGCAACCTCAAACTCCTGGGCTCAAGCAATTCTGTAGCCTCAGCCTGCCAAGTAGCTGGGACTACATGTGCCTGCCACAACGCCTGGCTATTTTTAGAGATGGGTCTCACAGGCTGGTGTCAAACCTGTGAGCTCAGGCAATCTACTTGCCTCAGCCTCCCAGAGTGCTAGGATTACAGGTGTGACCTACCATGCCCAGCCACAATTAAGTCTTTAAAAGAAAAAAATATGTAGTTGTAGTTTATCTAGGGGACTGGGAGTAGAGTCTGGGCAAAGGATTCTTTGGAGGTTTAGTAGCCAATAAGATTGATAGCATAGTCTTCCGGGACCTATGTTTATTTGTAAATAAGAGTGAAATATTTAATCTAAATTTGACTTTTTATGATTATGCATTTGGCACTTTGTCCTCTATAATGTAACAACATATTAAGAGAAAATTGCCATTAAAACTTATTTCATCCAGAAAACATTTTTATCAGAATTATCCAGGTTAATTTTTCACAAAATGAACATCCATTATTAACTGATTGTCACCAGATACCAGGCATGATTCCAAGTTCTTTACACACATTATTCCTCAATGGAGTTTTTCAAAGTAGGTATTATATTTTGTGTGCAGTTTAAAATTGAGAAAAGTTGACTTTTCTAAGGTCATACACCTGGGTCATTCAGAGTAACAGTCTTTTTTCTATAGTACCTTGATTCTATAAAAGACATCTTGTTTTAATGCTGCCAAAATTTGTTTTTAAGATTGTCTTCGCAGTTTTACCGATTTAGAAGAACTTGATGAGACAGAGTTATATATGTGCCATAAATGCAAAAAGAAACAAAAGTCCACAAAAAAATTCTGGATTCAAAAACTACCTAAGGTAAGTGTTGAATTTCAAGTTATAATGAGGTTTCAAGGGGTAAATTCTTGGCTGATGAGAAAGTTCATAACTTTAGATCGTGTATACGAACTGTTCTATATATTTGCCTCTCGGGTTTTCAGTAAAAGCTAAAACTTTTGAGAATGCATAAGGGATGCATGGAAGAAAGCAATATCTAGGATCAAAAGAAAAACTGAAAGGGCACCTAAAATATTTCAGAGACCTTAAAGTATTAAACTTTGAAAAGTAAATTGTGTTTCAAGTCTTTTTCTTTATCTCTGCCATCCAGGTGCTATGCTTACATTTGAAAAGATTTCATTGGACAGCGTATTTAAGAAACAAAGTTGATACATATGTAGAATTTCCACTGAGAGGCCTAGACATGAAATGCTACTTACTAGAGGTAAGGTGATTTCCTTTTTAGCATGGTAAAAAATGCTCTTCAATAAAATTTAGTCTTCAGAGAGGGTAGAGGTCATCAAGGTAGGAAATACTGATGTCATTGAGCACTTTTCCTAACTCAGTACTGGGGATGCCTTCTCCCTTGTTCTATATAGCCTGAGAACAGCGGTCCGGAGAACTGCCTGTATGACCTCGCTGCTGTGGTGGTGCACCATGGTTCTGGGTGAGTATGTAGCAGGCTTCCTGTGGTTGGGGATACCTGGTGGCCAGCACAATCAAGACCTACAATTTTGTACAACTCTTTAATAGTTCACCCTGAACTCCCCCCAGAATGGATACACATACATTCAAGTGGCAAAACAGAACTTTCCTTAAAGTTTGTTGTGAAATAGTATTCCTGAGAGGATGTTGTGAAGCTGTAGGAGAAGGTGTAAGTGCAGAGTGGAGAATGGTTCATGTGAACCTAGCATTCAGAACCCAATGTATTTGTCCACAAAATCCTGAGTCATCTTTACTCCATAAGTGAAATTTAATGGGGGAAAAATGGGAACTATTTAGCATAACTTCATGCCATTTACATTAAAGATTCATTTTTCCTTTTTTTTTTTTTTTAATAACATTCTTATGTTTTCCCCTGAAAGTTATTAAGGGTGTATACCTTCTGATTTCTTGTCAGTTTGAGGCTATTGTACTATCCATGTTTAAAATCCTTTTCCCACAGAACTCTGTAGACATTGACTTTACCACTTACCTAATGTTATAAATGACAAGTCCAGTGCAAGTCTGATTGATACGCAACCTGATTTTTTTTCTCTGTGAAGTTGTAAGATCTTCTTGTCTTTAGACTTAAGAAATATCATCAGATGTATTCCTGTTTGATCACTGGTAGGGAATCTTTCAGAAATGTTTATACTGTATGTTCACCTCCATTTTCTATTTCTTCTGGAACCCTTGTTAAATGAATGGTTAATTTCCTGGATCTGTCTGTTTTTCCAAATTACTAATTTGGGTTTCAGCTGTATCCAAATTAAAGATTAGCTCCACCATAAAATTTTTGTGTTGTGGCAATCAGATTTTTCTGAGAACTTTTTTACAACCTATTCCTGTAGTGTCTTCTTGAAACTTTGGTTTTCTGTCTTAAATTCCTTAGGGTTAAATGATTTACTGCTTCTTCCTGGAGCTTCTCTTTCATGCTACTTCTTCTCAATTTGATGATTTAGAATCATGGTAAGAACGAGATTGATCATTATTGGTAAATAAGGCTTCTTTCCCAAGCTGTTATGAAGCTCTCTATTCTACCTACTGGCCTTTCTCTTAACTGGGAGGGCTAACTCTAGGGCTCCAACTGTGAGAGGTGCATCCTGCTGACTGGAAAAGCCTTCATGACCAAGGTATCAGGGAAGGCGCTTCCTTGGAGGCAGATTTCTTTAAGTTTAGGTTTTTTCCCCAAGATTCTGATGGAAAACTGATTTCCCATGTTTCTACAGGCCTTAACTTATGCTTGTTAGGTTGAAAGCCTCATCATGGTTTCTCCATTAATTCAGTGTTATCTGCTTTATCTGTTCTAACCAACACTTAATTTCTGGTCAGTTGATGTTATTCTTTCCTGTTTTTTGTTTTTTAAGCTATCAGTATGCTCCTTGTCCTTTTGATGGGTAAAGGACAAGGAAGGTAAAATACATGAGCTCAATCAACCATCTTAAACCAAGTCTTTAGGATTTATTATTTAATTATAGAACTTAAATTATATGGTTATAAAGATTCTTTTGTGATTTCTGCAGTCTTTTTCTTTGATCTTTCACCTTTTCTTTACAGGGTTGGTTCTGGACATTATACTGCATATGCAACTCATGAAGGCCGCTGGTTCCATTTCAATGACAGTACTGTAACACTGACTGATGAAGAGACCGTGGTGAAGGCAAAGGCCTACATTCTTTTTTATGTGGAACGCCGGGCCAAAGCTGGATCAGATAAACTTTAATACCTCCTCTAAATCATCATTCATCATCTATACCGGACAAACATTTCCAATTTTCCACAAATACTTGATCCAAGATTTAATTTCATTATGCACTTTTCAGTTTCCTATTTTGGGTTTAGTTTTATCAATGGTAGTGACTTACTGAACATGGGCACCAACTAATTTTGTTGTTGTTCTACCAGAAAACCTCAGCAGACATTTTGATTTGCTGCTTTAGTTGTAATAATTCAATTTTTATACGTAGTTTCAAGAACTTAGTTCTGTTTGACTTTTTATATTAATGTTTTCAGTTCTCACATTGAGGCACATTTACATCAATGCTTTTGTTACCCTTACATGCTGACAACAAGATATGTTCCTGATTATGAAGAGCGACACAATTGTCTGCTGCTTTTCCCCAGCTATAACGGAGATCAGGTTGACTCTAAATCAAGGATCGTGTGCTCATGTAATTTGTGGCCCACAAGATTTCACAGTGACTGCTAAGTAATCATTCTTTTTGCCTGTTAAAGATAACTAAGAAGGCCTCATAAAGTAGACCAGGTAATTGCTGCTCTTGGTGTCTCAAGGCTGCTGTGTATCAGCACTAACTAAATAAACCTGTTGGTTCAGTTGTACCTGTACTGCAAATACAAGAATTACTTTTTGTTTTGTTTATGGGAAAGATAGGATGAGAGTACAAAGAAGTCCAAATAAGATGAAATACATTTAGTATTTTAAAAATTCTATGATCAGCTACATGGTAGCTAGTAAAATAAGACCATAGTTTCTGCTTGCTTTTTTGAATCCCTATCCAATTCCCCCTTTAGTTGTAGCACTGGAAATAACTGCATGTCCACTTTAGACTTGCTTCTCGTTTGGCTATCAGGCTGAGATGCAAACCTCTAGAATTGATTTTGAATGTCACCTACACTTCAGGTATCACTGTGGGGTCTACTTCCATAGAATGAAATTAAGAGTTTTTGCTACTCTGGGTTTTAACAACTCTCATTGGCCTATCCTGATAGCAAAGCAAGTTGAAGATACATTTGAATAAATGGAAATTTTATTTTTGAATTTTGTAGTCTCTGTTTTTAGGTACAAGCACTAGATAGCATTATTAAGTTTGGGTTCTTTTATTGTTTTGAGACAGTCTTGCTCTGTTCCCCAGGCTAGAGTGCAGTGGCATTATCATAGCTCACTGCAACCTCAAACTTCTGGGCCCAAGGGATCCTCTTGCCTTAACCTCCCAAGTAGCTAGGACTACAGGCATGTACCACCACACCTGCCTAATTTTTTCTTTTTTCTGTTCTTAGTAGAGACAGGAGAAGGCTCTTGCTCAGGCTGGTCTGGACCTCCTGAGCTCAAGCAATCCACCCACCTTGGCCTGCCATAGTGTTAGGATTACAGGCATGAGCCCCTGTGCCTGGCCCACTATTTAGATTTAACTCAAACTGAAATTTGGAACCAGAATACCATTTTAAAAAGTCATGTTATTTCTATAAGTGTTTTAAGCCAGTCCTTTGATTTTGGGGATGGTGGTGGCTTTATATGCAAATTATTTGGTGAGATCAGGAGCAAAAGTATATGCCTGTAGGCATAGGACCTATAGGACTGTGCTCTGTTTTCATGTTCATCTCTTGTCTAACATTTTCCTTCTCAACTCTCTAGAATGGACAAATTATTATCATATTAAGCCAACAAACCAGACTTTTTGGTAATCTGTTTTCTATTAAAAGAAACAATAGTCAAGACTTTTTAAGAAAAAGTGTATGAATGTAAAAGAAATTATAATAGTGTTCCTCCTAGATCAGGTATTTGAAGTGATAGGAGCAGATGTGGCTCCATTTGCATTTTAATATTAGCTGTACATATCCTTTATCTTAGAACAGAATACATCTGCTAAACACTTTAACATGGCAAGGAGCAAACTGAAAGTATGTATAAATGCATATCATTAATACGATGGCC
The DNA here is from genome assembly GCA_963573935.1 of Arctocebus calabarensis. Lineage (NCBI taxonomy): Eukaryota > Metazoa > Chordata > Mammalia > Primates > Lorisidae > Arctocebus > Arctocebus calabarensis. The sequence continues at coordinate 15,390 of CAUYON010026236.1, read as the reverse complement.
ACTTGCCTCATATGGTCATATTAGAAATATAGCTCGTCAGTCATACTAACCACAGTGCAGGTCTAGGACATGCCCAACAATGCATAGAGGCCTCTTGGACAATGCTGGTCTAAATTTTCACTCCAGAGAATAAAGCTTTGCCATCATGTTTAGGTTAGAGAGTCCCAGGAGATAATTAAGAAGGAAATATGGACCTAAAATAGTTTGTAATGATAAATTACATTAGTTGAACCAGATGAAATTGTGGTATGTAACTGGCTTTGATCTACAAAAATGACAGTTTCAAATGATTTAATCTAATATACCCATACATTAACATCATATGTAAATGAACCTGAAATCTGAGTCTCCTTTGATCCTGCCAAGTATCTCCTATGAATCCAGGCTCTTTTGCTTACAAGGTAGACAGCTGTAACTTCTAATGTTTGCACTTATCTGTTGTTTCTCTGAATGGGCAGCTGTTATAAGTTAATAGGTCTTAGGTCTTTTTTTTACCAAGTTGATGTTGGTTAAAAAAAATTTTTTATGCCAAACAGAACTTAGCAACATACTGGACTACTTTGTTGAGAAAAGGGGTCTTTCAGACAGGCAACACTGTTGGCTTAAGAGATGAACACATCTGTTTGAATTTTTGTAGTGTTCCTATTGCTTTATTTTACTTAAGCAGAAATGTTTGAATAGTATCATGAAGACTCCTTAGAGTGACTGGATCCATTTGAATTGTACACTTGAACACCAGTGGTGTAAATGTGCCTACTTGTATTTTAATTTTTTAACTGTGCAGCTTTATCACACCTATTTTAAAAACTGATCTTTTTGTGCTCTTCAGAGCTTTTCCCTTGTACCATGTTGTCTCCAGCATGAACATGGCTTCTCAGAGAGCTTCTGCTGAAGCAGAGCCTCACATCGAGTCACATGGCTCCTTGGAACAAGAAAACTTTCTCAGAAGTCCTCCCACACAGGTGGGTGATAGAAACCATTTGTGGCAACACAAATCTCTCTCCATGGTGGAGAAACTTTTGCTTATCCACTGTATTCTACTCAGTGTATAGTGAAGACAAATGTAATAGAATTAAACCAGTAAAGTGTATTGGCCCTGGTTAAGTGTTAAATATGTATCTCACCTGTGGAACCTACTGGGCAGCATGGTTTCTTTGGTTGGGGACATACTTATTTCTTAAAGCCAAACTCTCCTTCATTGGTTTAGTGTATATAGTCTATTTAAATATGCTTATCACACATTAATCTCTACCATCCCCTAAACTCTCATGTTAGTGGCCTCTTCACTCAGGCCCTGGAAAAGCTCATGGGCAAAGCCCCTTTCTGCAGCCAGAGCATGAGTCCCAGGTGACGAGGGTGTAGCAATAGGAGTGCACCCTCAGCACAGGAAGGGGTCATCTGTAGTCTGGAGTCTTTGGGTCTCATCACTGGGTGCAGCACCTTCCCTTCAGGTATGAGTGCATTGGACTCCGGACTGCCTTTCCAAATATTGGTCATACTGTGATGTAATCAGTCACCATTAAAATCTAGTTTGTGTGATGCCAAGGGGATTGTTTAAATTGTGCAGATGACTAAGTTTTAATCACATCCCTTTTCAGCTTCATCAACCTGAACTGTTGAAAAAGTATCATTAAAGGTCTGTTCTCTTTCCTTTCGACTATTATTTCGGCACACTTTTCAGGTGAGCCAAATTATGATATGCTTAAGGACTAAGGACCTTACCAGTCAACATATAGTTCTTATAGAATGCCCATGATTTGGAACTGCTGTTATTCCTTGGCCAGGATGGACCTGTACCAGCAAGGTAATGGCTGGAAGGAGATCCTTCAGTGCCTGCAGTCAAGTGCCTGAACTCTCACTCTCCCTTGCTCAGTGAAACCATCCTTAGTCCTTCCTTCCTACTACTGATTTAGACCTTATAAAAATGCCTATTCCCCTCCTTTAAGCTAGACTGTACCCCGAGGACCCAGTTTGGGGCCTCTGGGCAAATGATCTTTTGCTCTGTTTTGATCTTTTAAATCAAAACAGGCAAATAAGTGCTCCTATGTCCTACTTCTCTGCTCCCAAGCCTCTTGCAAACAGAAAAACCAAAAACAGCCCTGTTCCTCTGTGATTTATTTGCCTATTCTTATCTTCCTAATTGAGGAGAGGTGCCTGCAGCTTAGATTATTCCGCCTCTATTCCATGCTAAGAGTCTAGGATGCTTCCTACTAGCCACCTAGAGCAACAGCCAAGGACAGGGCTCTAAATGTCCTCCCTGCCAATCTTTTGCTGTTCCAGCAGGCTGCACGCTGTGCAGATTGGAAACCATGATGGACTACAGTGACTCTTCCCCATCATGATTACATTACTCTGGCCTCTAAACAAGCTGAAAGAACCACCTATTTCTAAGGATCAGCCCTCTGTAAAAAAATACTGGTTTGAAAAGGATTTGGAAGGGAAAGTGGCAATAATTTAAGGCTAATAACCTTGTCTGTGGTGTTGCATCTACACCTAGATGGAGCCCAGAAGGGCTTCAGCTGTAATTCTCAACTAAAATGATTAGCTTGAAATAGCAGCAGCAGCTGGTTATCCCTTCCTTGAAAAATGCTTCCTTTCAGCTGTTCCTTGGTTTATGTTTTCAAGAAAAATCTCTCTTTGCACGTCACCTTGGCATGGTGGGGTGGCAGAGGAGACAGCAGAGACTGGCTCCTCAGAGGAAAGGCACTGACTAGAATGGCTATTTCTTTCCATGGCTGCCTTCTGCTTTTAAAGCCAAAGCTGCACCAGGCCTGACCAAGACTTAGTTCCAGAAATGAGTCCAGCATAGTGGCTTCATGGCTTCATTTGTGACACAGCCCTCACAATGGGCAAACAAAAGTATTCATTTCTCCCAATTCCAGTTAAATGGGGAAAACAAACAGAAGTGACCACTGAGGTGGTACTTCCCAGACTAGCAGAGGAAAAGCTGTTCTCACCTGACTGGCACAGGCAGTAACCAACCAACCAGTAACAAAGCCCAGGGATTCACAGTAGGGGAAGAGATTGGGTCCTAGGATTGGAAGTGAAGCAGCCTTAGGAAATGGGTCCACCATACTGTGAAGCCTCAAGTACTTTAGAAAGAATCCAGCCAACTTGCCTAGAGGTGAGCTGGAGAGGGTAGAGTTGACCCAAAGGTTTCTCCAAGAGAGAACTCAGGGACCCCACAAAGGGAATGATGGGGTGCTGATTTAAAAGGCAAGCATAGACTAAAATAACTTCAACTTAAAACTGCTTCAAGCTGTGTGTATTAAGAGCTACCTCATGCATCCTGACATTTTGGGAAGCACAGGTTCTATACAGAAGGACATAAAATTGGAAAAATGTAAAGCCAAGTAAACTTAAGTTTCAAACATAGACACACACAAAAAGAAAAACCTTGGGAAGATAAGCTACTTCTGTTAAATCTTTTATCAAACAACTCAGGGTAAAAATAGCTATTGGGAGGCCAAGGAGATCTCCTTGCCTAGAGGAGAGCAGCAGGACTTGAAGGTGGGGCAGCCTAGCCTGGAAACCATCACTTTGGAGTAAAAATAACATAGAAAAAGGCCTCCCTTATGGGTTCTCAACAGTTCTGAACTCAACTGTAACCTTTAGCTCTCTAAAATACAACAGGCTTCTTCCAAGTAAGGGTGGAGCAAAAGATACCATCTGATGTTCTAGAGAAAAGTTCGTATTTACAATTAGTGTCTCTCCCAGTGAGTACTGACTCCAAGCCCAGACAGAGCTGGTCTGGACTGCCACCTCCAAGGAAAAGGCCTTGGGAAAAGCCAGAGAGCTCTCTGCTAAACACTGTTGTCAGCTAAAAGGAAAAGAAATCCCTTTTAAGGAAACCATTTAACTTCAATAGGCTGTTTTTCTGCCAGGATTTTCAATCCCTCTGAACATAAGCCGAACCACAGACTGCTGCACTTACGTCTGGATCCTGGCTTTGCTTTTTCCCCTCTCCTCAGAGCTTCAGCACCAGTTGTTAGCCAAAAATAAACACCATTCCTCAACCATATATGTCCACCAGCCCAGCGCTGGGGAGGAGCAGCAGGAGGTAGGTCAGTCCGTCAGCTCCAGCCACACTCACGTGTGGCCGCCGCTCACCATGCACATAACCCAGCTCAACCGGGAATGCCTGCTGCACCTTTTCTCCTTCCTGGACAAGGACAGCAGGAAGAACCTGGCCAGGACCTGCTCTCAGCTCCACAATGTGTTTGAGGACCCCGCGCTCTGGCCCCTACTGCACTTCCGTTCCCTCACTGAACTCAAGAAGGACAACTTCCTGCTAGGCCCGGCGCTGCGGAGCCTTTCCATCTGCTGGCACTCCAGCCGCGTGCAGGTGTGCAGCGTTGAGGACTGGCTCAAGAGCGCCTTCCAGAGGAGCATCTGCAGCCGGCATGAGAGCCTGGTCAATGATTTCCTCCTGCAGGTGTGCGACAGGTAGGCCTTGCCTCCTGAGCTGCGTGGCTCCGACTCTTCCAGGGGAAGTGCAAATTAGGAGACCTAATGGCTCTGCTTCGGGGAGCCTCAGACTAGGCCCAAGGCTGACACCCATGCACAGTCCCCAGGAGATGGATAAAACCATGAGAGATGCTTATCCTCTTCAGCCTCCCAGATTCCAGATCTGCTGCTGCAAACAATTGGGGCTTCAGCTGACCCTGCTCTTTAGTCCTCCCTAGTAGCCATTAAGTGCTAAGTGGATCAGGTGGGCCTGGATTTTCAAGGGTAAGAGGCTTCCTGATACAACAATCAGTCCAGCCCTCCATTTGGCACTAGCAAGCAGCCCACAAAGCCTGTGAAATGCTGGTGAGGAGGGAGAGCCGGGGGGTGGGGGTGGGGGGTGGGGTGTGAGGGTGGTGGTAGACTCAGCTGAGCCAAACCAGACTCTGGGTGCAGAGGCAGTAATAAATAGTAGTGGTTTCCTTTGGGGAACTTAGTAATTTGCATAGTACTTCCAAAAGAGTTTTAGCCTAGTTTTTCAAAGGAGCAAACTGATGCTTCAAGATGTGGTGTGATATGCCCACTGTCTAGAATTGCCATATTTTAGCAAATAAAGATACAGGCTGCCCAGTTAATTTTTAATTTCAAATAAACAGTTTAATGTCTTAATACTAGTATGTCCTAATTACATTCTGTATTTGATCTGTCAACCCCACCACAGACACAGGCTGAGCCATCACGCCAGGCTTGCTTTGTGTTCCCAGCCTCCTGGGTTGAGCAGCCTGTACAAGAACACAGAGCTACTCAACCAGCCTCTTGCTGAGTTTTCACCAGTCCTGTCCTGCCTTTGAGGAAAAGTAACCCCCTTGATCACTAATAAACCAACTCTGGCTGTTCATGGAAAACTAGGCTTAGCCAGTTTGTTGCCACCCAAGTTTAATAGCTGCTGGTTGCTGGCAACACAACAGGAATGGAAGGAACTAGTGGGGGGGCCCCACCTTTCTTTTATAAGCTGGTAGGAAGAAAATAAGATGGACTAGTGGGTGGGCCCTTGCTGGCCCAGGCCATTTTGATGACCTTGACAAAGCCCAGAAATCAGACTAGGCAATAACATGGGGTAGGGAGTGGCAGAGTTTGATCTGAAGTTGTTGTATTATTGCCTTAAGAGAACTAGGTGTAATTGTTCAAACCAGCAAGGTGTGGAGGGATCTCCCAGGTCACTGTATGGGCCAGTCAAGGGCCCCTGCTGTCACAAAGCAGAGGGTTTTGCTGTCAGGGCTGTGTTGAGATCCCAGATCTGCTATCTGATCTGTGACTCCCACTCAAATATTTTAAATTCTTGCAAACTTTCATGAAAAATGAGGTAAGTTCCCTTATCTCACAGGGTAAGAGGATCACATGACACAGCAGCACCTGGCATACATTACATAGAGACTGATAAAGGTCTAATAATCTAGTTTTTCTGTCAGCCAGCTCAGAAATTGGAACAGCTGAGGGTGTCTGTGCAAGGGAGGGAGTTAGCTCTTTTTCTCTGTCTTCTCCCTGCATCAAAATTATTCTAATGGTTCTAAGGGGAAAGAGATCACTCAATACCCTGGGGACTTAAATACCTAATCCTTAGAACCACCCTGAAGGTAAGAGTTTCTCCCTATTGACAGGGAGCAATAAGTGGCCCAGCAAGATTCAGACATTTGTCCCTGGGCAGATAGCAAATAAGTCACAGGCTAGGCATTTGAGTCCTGGGGCTGATTTCCTCATTTACAAAACTGAAGGTGCAGAAAGTTGATGGGATGATTAAAGAAGGCACGGACTCAGTGTGTGAAATGTAGCTGTGCCCTATGTATGTTCTTACTCCCCTCACCCCAAGCACAAAGGAGCTCAGTGGGCCCAGCCAGGTGCCCTTGAGGAGCTAAGTGGAGGTTGACAAGAAAAGGGAAACCCAATGCAGACACCAGCTCCCTCTGGCGACAAGAAGCCCAGGCCCAGTCCCCATGGAACGGTCCCACTGCACAAAGCAGACTGGTCCTGTTTGCAGAGTAGGTGATAGCTGTCGGCTGCAGGCTCTTCCCAAGTCTCAGTCCTCACAACCCATTGGAAGGCAGCATCCTTCCCACTCTCTAGGTAACTGAGCGACTGACGTGGTCAAGGCCACGCTGCGCATCAGCCAAGTCTAACCTTGCTCAAGGTCTATTCCCTCTAGCAGGTGCTGGCGAGGCTGCGGCAGAGGCCTCCAAACTTTCCCAGCAAGTTACCTGGGTGTCCCCACCGTGCCCAGCCCTAGGCCTAGGCTCTAGATGCCTCAGGCTCCGGACTTTTTCCAAGCTGGCATATGTGGGGTAAGGGGGACCCCTAGTCAACTGAACCCAAACCAGGGCCCCAGAGGCCAGGGCATCCTGAGGGGCCACCCCGGCCTCAGTGGTTGAATGAGCCTGTCACTAGGAAACAGCCATGTTCACACCCTCCTCGGCTCAGCGCCTGGCCTAACCATGCAGTCACCACGCGGCTCCCCTGCAAGGTGACAAACTGAGTGAGAAAGAAACCACAGTTGTCCCTAAGGGCACTGCAGCCCTCTGACCTCAGCAGCCCCCTGATTCCGGGCAGGGGCTCCTCACTGGAGGCCCCGGAGCTCTGAGGCAAGAACTATGCTAAGGCCAGGCGGGGTGAGAGGCAGACAGAGCAGCGCAGGTGGGATGCTGGCCGTGTCGCTGGAGGAAAGGTCCTTAAATTTACTGCACCACCCTTCCTCCTCAGCACATGCAGGGTCCTGCCCCGTCACCCTGGGGAATTTAACTAGCAGTGAGGACCGCACAGGCCAGGCCTGGGCCGCCTCATCAGCCCAGGAATCACCACGCTCTCCCCATAGGTGCCCCAACCTGGCGTCCGTCACGCTGTCCGGCTGCGGCCACGTCACCGACGACTGCCTGACGCGCCTGCTGCGCTGCTGCCCGCGCTTGCGCTCGCTACGCCTGGAGAACTGCGCGCGCGTGACCAACCTAACACTGACGGCCGTGGCGGCGCACGGCCGCGCGCTGCAGACGCTGCACGTGGACTTCTGCCGCAACGTGAGCGCGACCGGCTTGCTGCGTCTGCGCGCCGCGTGCCCGCGCCTGGCCTTGAGGGCCGAGCACAGCGCCGCCATGCTCCCCGACCAGACCCCGCGCCCGCGCGCGCCCGCCACTGCCCTCCGCAAACCGCCGGCGCGTTAGGCCTGCGGCGCGGAGAACGTGACGCCGGGGGGGAGGGAAAGCCGGCCGGGCTGTCGGACCGCCCTGGCTGGGGACTCAGCTTTTCCACCTCCCAGACCGTCTCATCTTCAGAACCTGGTTCCCCGTCTGCACAGTGGGGATAAAAATGCCTACCTCACGCCACAGTCATATACAGCGGTGAACACGGGCTCAGGGCGCCGATGCTTGGGAAACACCAGGCTGGTTCTCAGTAACCACCACCTTCCCTCTGCGCTTCCTGCAGCGGCGAGAGGCGCCGACACCTTCCTCGTGGACTCCGACCGCCCTTCGAGCGCCGGCAGCGCGCGGGGAAGGAAGTGGGCTGCGCCCGGCGAGAGACCCCCACGGCCGGGCCCCGGGGGCTGCAGACCACGCCAGCCTGCTCGCTTTTCTTGGGGCACACGATTCTAGAAAATTCGCTCCTGTTCTCTCTCATAAACTGCATAATTATACGTATTTATACGTATTTTCTACCGTTTTAAAATCATCAAGAAAAATCATTTGAAAAAGACCATAGATTTAAAAATAAAGCAGTAGCCTGATAATGGAACTATTGTGAACTGATGTAAAGCTGGATTTTCCCCTTTTGGATTTGCTGGACATGGGCACACGCCTGTACTTCAGTTTCAAGGGTGTACTCAATGTCTCACCTTTAATAAAGACTCGCAGCCTTCCAGCAGCTTCCTGGTTCCGTGACCTGAGAAAAACTGGTTCAAGAGGCAGGGAGCAGTGTGGCCTGCGAGGTGGACCCCCCAGCTAACCAAGCCCCTATGCCCATCACAGGCCAGGCGTTTCTTCACTGAAAAAGGATTTTTGTTTTTGTTTTCTTTTGGCCAGGGCTGGGTTTGAACCCTCCACCTCCGGCATATGGGGCCAGTGCCCTACTCCTATGAGCCACAGGCGCTGCCCTGAAAGAGGATCTTGATCACTACTCACAGGTTTCTTAATTCGTTGCCCAAATAGAGAAATAGGGAAGGAAAAAAGACTGGTTTCTGTTCTCATGGAGCTTACTTTCTGGTGGTGGAAGAGAGAATAAGTAGTTGAAAAATATACTGTATAATGTGGTAAGTATTATGGAAAAAAGCGCTGGCTGTAAGGAGGTTGTGGGGATTGATGGCAAGAGATTGCAATGGGGAAGCCACTGAAAGGGGATTGAGGTGACATCTGAGACGCAGGAAGTGAGTCAGGGAGCCAAGCAAACCATGTGGGAGGAAGATATTCCAGGTAGAGGGAACAGCCAGGGCAAAGGACCCAGACTAGGAGTGTAACTGGTGTGTTTGGGAGAGAACCAAGGAAGTTTGTGTGGCTGGACCTGAGTGGTGAGGAGGGGAGCAGAGCAGGAGAGATCAAACTAGTAAGGGATGGAGGTAGCCATCAATGGATAGATTAACATAAGGATGAAGTGAGAGCTGAAGATCCCCGCTCCCCAACCTACTCCCAGCTGTAGCCAGGGTGCCATTCAGAAATATCTAGGTCAATGGTTCTCAACCTGTGGGTCACAACTCCTTTGGGGGTCAAACAACCCTTTCACAGGGGTGGCCTAAGACCATCCTGCATATCAGATATTTACATTATGATTCATAACAGTAGCAAAATTAGTTATGAAGTAGCAACTAAAATAATTTTGTGGTTAGGGGTCACCACAACATGAGGAACTGTATTAAAGGGTCGTGGCATTAGGAAGGTTGAGAACCACTGATCTAGGTAAAGTCCCAGAGGCACTGAAGTTATTTCCAGGCAGAACTTGTGGGCAGGCAAACAGCACCCTGCCCTGCCCCACCCTTTTGGGGACTAATAAAGGGCTCCACTGCTGCCCTAGGCTTCCCGTAGGCAATGCTTATCTCAGAAATAGGGTAACCACCCTGAGCCCTGGCCCAGCATAATCCCTTCTAATCCCCGTGTTGGGGAGCCAGCCCTGTCATACCACCAGCTGCAGTGGAGTGGCTGGGCCCTGTTACTTATCTATGAGACCCAGGTTTCTTTTAGGTGATTTTTCCGTTTGCACACTACTGCTCTGGACTCTTGGAGAGAGGCCTTGAAAGGACTTAATCTTACTCCTACTAAAGTGAACAAAATTGAAGGCACAGTCAGGCTTCCAGGGGGTTGAATGTTTGTCTGCCCCAGACCATTTAAGTCCCAGTGCTTTGCTTTCATCATCTCTAATAAGCCTCAATTCCCAGCAGATCCTTTGGCCTACATTGGTGGTTTAGTCTGGGGAACAACAAGATCGTGGCCTCAGGTTCTAATGGATCTGGGTTTTCACCTCCCTCACTTTCTATTTATAGCTCTGTGACCAAGGGCAGACCAGCCCTCTCCAAACCTCAGTTTCTTATCTGTATATTAGAGATATCAGGAAAACCTTGCTCATAAAGGTCATGATTGTGTTTGCAAAACAGAAGTGACTGCAGGTTGAGCTAGAATGGGTTAACCCAAATTCCCTGGAGGCCACCCCTTTTCCATGGAAGGTTTTCCATGGAGAGTTAGATTCCCAAGCTAATCCTCTGGTGCCTAGTAACTCCCTTACACCCCAAGACAATAGTGATCATAGAACAAAAGCTGTCCTGGCAGTTATATCCCAGGCTGTTTTTAGGGCTCTAAATTGGTTCCCATCCTAGCAAAGGGAGCTTTGGATCCCTGACCCAAAGGCCATTTTAAGCGCTCCTAGAAGGTGAGCACTGATGGAGACCCATGATTCTCCACTTTGCCTTCTAACAGTCACTGTCCACATCACCAGGGATGAGTAAGGCACTTCACAGAACATGGCATCCCACTTAATCTAAGAAACCATTTTCAAGGCTTTCTCTCAGGTTTGCACAGAACAAGGTACCCTGCATACTTAATTGATCCACCAACTCATTCATCTCACAAGCATTTACTGAGTATTGGCCATGGGATGGGCCAGGCCCTACCTCAAAGGACTTAGCACTAGTTGAGAGAAGACATACAGCTGAGTTTAGGAGTATTCTTGGGTGATCTCCCAGCTTTGCATGCATAGCTTCTCACAAGTTAGGACTTCTCTGAGTCTCAGTTTATTTATCTGTAAAATGGGACCAATACCTTCTCTGTGATATGATGAGATCATGTCTAAATGTGCAATGCCTGGAAGGTAAGGCTTGGGGAAGAAGTCTTTACATCCATGGAGAGCTAGAAAAGCTAAGGGCCTGGTAGAACCCACAAGGCCCAAGCACTGGGAAGAAGCAAGGCAGGTTTTTATGTGGGTAATACAGGAACTGTTCATAGAAGGCTGAGCACAGCTACCACAGACTCCAACTATGAGAAGGGTGTTCTTAGAGGCAAGAAGCCCAAGGCTCATCTAGGCAAGGGTAAGCTAGGGGAAATGGGAGGGTGATTGTATTTCAGAGCTACCCTCGAAAGGCTTGGGAATTATCTATACCCTCATGGCCTCTATTATACCACAGACTTTTCCTAACTCTAGAATGCTAACTCTTTTCTCTCTCAATTTTGACCAAAGCAGCCAATGGTGACACACAGGGAAAAGTAGAGGGAGGGGCCACACCTCAGTACTAGGGCAGGACACGCTGCTTGGCTGGAGGCTGACCTGTCACCACTATCACGCTGGTCTGCATAGGAGACAGTGCTAGCAGAAAGAGACCAGACCTACAGGCCAGGGTCTCCAGATTCTCCCTGGGAGGCGGCAGCCTGCTGGTGGGAGGTGGTCTTCTGATGCTTGTCTTCCAAGGACAGCACAAGCTGTTTGGGAGAGAAGTGACTGAGTCTTCTTAGCTCTACCATGCACACTGACAGGAAGCTGAAGCTCCTGTTTCTATCCCAGATGTACCTGTGATCCAGTGCATTCCTTCTCCTGACCTTGGGTTCTTAGTCTACAAAAGGAGAGATCAGCTAACCCTTGAGAGACCTCCCCTCCTGCTCTAGGATTCAATGGCCAAAGACTGCTTTTGGCTAAAAGCCAAGCCTACCAGGCATAGCCTTTATCTGTCTGGCAATGTTGGGCAAAGGCCACACTAGGAAGATCAGAGCAAAGGCACATCTTGAAAGGGATCTGGAGAAATCTTAAATTTTAGAGGCTAAGGGTCAAATCTAAATTGTAAAGGCTAGCGGTCAGAAGACTCAAGGGTCATAAGAACTCCAAGTATTTGTTAACTGAATGAGGCCTGCAAACAAACAAAAAAAATCACCCAAGCCTCTATAGCGGCTAAAGTGAACCAAGAGAACACCTCAATCAGGCCCATTTTAGATCCCCATGTCAGGGATTCATGCTTCCATCTCTCTTACACAGTTTTCAAAAGTCAAAAGAGACCAAGGCATGGTAGCTCATACCTGAAATCCTAACACTCCAGGAGGCCAAGGTGGGAGGATAGCTTGAGGTCAGAAGTCTAAGACAGCCTGAACAAGGTGAGACCCCATTTCTACCAAAAACAGAAAAATTAACTGAGTGTATGCACCTGTAGTCCCAGCCACTTGGGAAGCTGAGGCAGGAGGATCACCTAAACCCAGGAGTTTGAGGTTGCTGTGAGCTAAGCTGATGCCATGGCATCCTAGCCTGACTCAACAGAGTGAGACTCTGACTCAAAAAAAAGAAGAAAGGAAAGAAATGACAAGTTCCTAGCAAAGAGCTAGAAACAGAATCTGTTATAAAATCACAGCATCTATGAGATTCCCCTCATGGGTTCAAACCCCCTGAGAAACTGCCCATTAGACCTGAGCACAGAACCTGGAACCATAAGCACCAGCTTGCTGGGGATGATTCTAACCCCCTCAGTCCAGAGAAAACTGGCAGCAAAAGCCAGAGCCTCACAAAGGCTGAGGCATTATTTCAAATTAAAATAACCTGAGACTGTAGACATGCCCTTTTGCTCTGCACACCCTCAGCCCAGCCCAGCGAGAAGGAAGAGTCAGGAGGCAGCCCAGAAGACTCTAAAAGAATGCTCCAGGCTTTGTCGAGGATCCCTACAGCACAGACATCTTCCTTCTCTTAAAGAAATTCTCTCCTGACCTAGAGACCCAGGCAGTGCCTTCTCACTCTCAGAGTGAGGGCTTCAAGCCCAGAGCCCTTCATTGCTGCTATTGGTTGAGCTCACAAATGGAGCCTTTTTTCAGTAAAACTAAGATGTCATCATGCTAAATATTATAGGTAGTCTCATTGGTCCATTCACTATGAACCACAGTATATTATAGCTAGCAAAACTATTTTTCTTCTGATTTTTCCTTCAAAACACCCATTCTACCTTCCTTGTAGAAAACAATTGCCTGTAAGGTTCTCTGTCTGGCAACTCATTTGAGCAGGGTGTCAGCAAAGTCGTTGTCCATGAAGTACAAAGGAAGCAGCTTGTGGCATGAACTTGGTGTAAGTGAAGGAGACAAGCTGCCCACAGGCCTTGCCCTCTTCTTGCTTGCAGTCCCAGCAACTAAAGTCCTCAGAGCTATTTTAAAGATGGTCCTTTCTCCCAGGAACCACATTCCTTCTGACTCTGCTGAACAATGAGCACATTACCAAGTGCCCGGAGGGGGTAGGTTCAAGTGCCAAGACCTTCTCCAGCCCCTTGAGCCACTGACCAATTCTCATTAATTCGCACGTTCATGTACTCACTCACAGACATGCACTCACTCATAGGCACATACTCACACATGCGAAGTGCCTCCTAGTGATAGCTGTCCTTTCCGTAACACCTCCTACCTGCAAAGACTACATGTTGTAAATTGCTCTGTTCTTTAATTCCATCACTTACTCATTTTGACTTCACAGGTTCTTCACAGGAAGGGCCAGAACTGCCTTATGTGGGCTTCTCTTATTCCTTGACTAGTGGAGCTGAACCCTGCGTAAGGATGCTGTGGCTGTTCAGGGAAGAAGGGAGGGTAGTGCTGAAAGGGTGGCTGAGGCAAGGGTCCTGGGGTGATAGTACAAAGTGAGAGAGGCCCAGGATGACAAAAGAACAAAGAAAAACAGGCTTCTGACTCACAGGGGTTCCTGGAACCACATGGTTCTCTGCTAGGTCATTTCTAGGGGGAAAATCACGTTCAATGTGAAGGAATATTTCTGAATAAGTCAAAAAGCTATAAGAGCAAGACTAGCCTGAATACTTGTTTCTGGACTAACTTTTGCCTCAAGACAGCTCCCACTGGAAGTAACGCTAATAGCCCATTCTCTGATTCCTGAATCTGCTTTATTTCTCTGCATAAGGAACCCTGCACAGGCAATTCAAATTAAAACAAAATAAATATATGAATATTCATGTAAAACTGTCCTTTCTAATGAACAATTATACACAATGTACAATTTCATGTTCACTGGGTAGGTTTACAAAAATGTATCATTCCCAACTAAAAATGCACCAAAATGGTTCCATGCAAACTTATCAAAAGTGACCAAAAATATGGAGGGAAAAACCTGACTGAAAGCATTTTGTTTTTGTTTTTTGTTTTTGTACAATCACAGAAAAATAAAAACATCTAATTTCTTTGTTACATTTAGGGTGACTAAATGTGGCCACTGTTTATGTTGATTTATGTTCCTAAAACATCTATGTAGTTACCATAAAAGTATATCAACATCAAATTGGAAGTGAGCATTATTGAGAAAAAAGGAGGGGGTGAGAGCACCCACAGTGGTCAGTAGTCAGTGTCGGAGCCCTCAGCATTGTCCACGTTTCTTGAGAGCATGTAGTTGTCCATGTCGATCGAGCGGCAGTTGTTGATGGCATAGCGCAGGCGCTCGGCCATGATCAGCTGGCTGGAGTAGGGGGGAAGCCTCAACTGGAAGAAGCAGGTCTGTGAGGTAGGCAGACTGTCGTAAGGCTGCGGAGAGAGAGACCCAGAGCTGTGACTGCAGGCGTTGGGGCACTTTGAAGGAGAACAGGGGTTGCCCATGACTACCATCCCAAAGGCTTTGAAAAGCTTCTCTCCCTGCCTTCAAGATGAACTCCAAGGACATTACTCTATGCTCAAGTCAAGTGGAAGCAGAGACTAAGCCACAAGAGAGAGAAAATGGACTCTGTTGTCCCATGGCCCTCAAGGCTCTTGGTGAAGATGTTCCTTCCTCTCCTTACACATCCCAGTGCTGTATGTGTAAAGTGAGAATAAGCCCTGCCTGGCAGGAATGCCTGAGAGAACATATTTCACACAGTTCCTAGCACAGAGTTGAGTATAGGGAGAGGGTCCCATCTATCAAGAGGGTCCAGACTTGAAGCCAAGTGCAGGGATCCAACAGAGCAGGTGAGATGGAAGGAAAAATTGTGAGCTGGCCATGGGAGCTGCCTTCGCCCCCTCCCTGACCTCCTCAGATGCATTCTGCTGCTTTTGCACACGGATGCCAGCACACTGCTCAGATGAGGAAGGAGTGATCAGTTAATCCATTAAACTGACAATGATGCAGTCATTTAAAATGGCAATTATGATGAACAGCAGCAAAACAGATGTGTTCCATATAGCTTAGGAGGTTAAGGAAAAAAAAAATCACAATAAAAATTCTATATATACCATGCAAAAATGTGTATGACTAAGACAAAGACTAGGAGGCAAAGGTAAAAATGGCTACTACTACAAAAATAGGATTTGTATGTCTTCTGTGCCTTCCTGCAAACACAACCATTTCCCAGACTACTTTTTTTTTTTTTTTGAGACAGAGCCTCAAGCTGTCACCCTGGATAGAGTGCTGTGGCATCACAGCTCACAGCAACCTCCAATTCCTGGGCTCAAGCGAGTCTCCTGTCTCTGCCTCCCAGTTAGCTGGGACTACAGGTGC
>CAUYON010026234.1:0-39526 GCA_963573935.1 Arctocebus calabarensis | reverse complement strand
TCCTTGTTCTACCAGCTGCTGTGAAAGATGTATATGATTTTTCAGGTGAAAATGTTGATCTATGTATTTTTCTGTAGTGCTGTCAAATGTTCAATGCATTGCTGAGGCTGTATTCTGGGTTATGTTCACTGTTGTCTATTTTTTTCAAACAGTGTATTATATCAGTCTTTACCCCTTATGATATTTCTCCTTTTTTTTTCTCTCATGACATTTTTTGTTCTCAATTTTATTTTGGCAGACTGTAAGATTTTTAACACATGAACTCCCTCCATGTTGGCCTGTTACATCACTTTTAGTTTTATGCATTTTTTGTACTTTTTAATGTGTTTATGATTTAATCTGACAAATATAGCCTTAAATAGATTTCACTTATTTACTAGACACCGTAATAGAATTTATTTCTGTCACCATTTTTTAAATATTTTCTCATTCTTTCTTTTTCTTTCATTAGCAAATCAAGTTTCTTTGTCTTGATTTAAAAAACTATACATGTTGTTTTTTTTGGTTGGTTGGAACAACTTTATTGAGACATAATTCACATGCCATATAATTTATCCATTTAAAGACACCTTATTTTTACATATAAGTGCTGATCCTAACTTAAGATGCACCGATCAATTTCTAAAGCCATGAAAAGGCATTTTGAGATTGAACAAGTCTGAATTCTAAGGACATATAATCTCCATGATTTCTTTTTTTTTCTTTTTCTTTTTTTTTTTTTTTGAGACAGAGCCTCAAACTGTCCCCCTGGATAGAGCGCTGTAGCATCACAGCTCACAGCAACCTCCAATTCCTGGGCTCAAGCGAGTCTCCTGCCTCCGCCTCCCAAGTAGCTGGGACTACAGGCGCCCGCCACAACGCGCGGCCATTTTTTGGTTGCAGCCATCATTGTTGTTTGGCATACCCGGGCTGGATTCAAACCCGTCAGCTCAGGTGTACATGGCTGGTGCCTTAGCCTGTTGAGCCACAGGCACCGAACCATCTCCATGTTTTCTTACCATAAAAGAATAATCAGCTTCTTTGTTAAAACAATAAATTATAAAAATAAGCACTCTTCATTTGAAAATAATTGATATTGTGAATATCTCCATCTTTCAAGAATAATTCTACCCATAACTCTCAGAAGCAATGATGCAATCTATAACCATAAAAGGCCAAGCCTCTCACATTGATTTCAACTGCCACACAAGAAATACACATACAAGGTGTTAATTCCAATCTCCTATGTAAGAGAAAGAAAGAAAACATGAGATTTGACTTGAGAGTTCTGGGGGCAGTTGTATCAGATATATGTCAAATTATTGAACTTAGAAAACAGCAATAATTTCTAGGATTATTGCAAAAATTTCATTAACATAAGTAAACACCTTGAAAGAATACGTAAAAGTAGTTATTTTCCTTTACTTTTGGAAATTATCTTGTATCAGGTTATAAAATCAGTAGATGTTCACTATGAAAAAAGAATATACAGAAGTCTATAAAACAGAACATTCCATTTCTAATTTCATTATATTATAGTATTGCTACTACTTCACTTATTAATATTTTATACTAAAATCAAAATAGGACACAAGATTTTTACCTCCTCTTATATATTTTATCATAAGCATCTTTTTATGTCATTAAAAAATATTAAAGTATAGCTATAATCCACATATTTTTCTATCATTGGATACAAAGTGCTTTCTTACAATTTACTTAGCACTGAATATTTTTATTTATAATTATACACAATTATTATAATTCATCAACTTTACTCATACTTCTTACATTCTGAGTTTTTAAGATATATTTCTAAAGTTGACATCATTTTGTAATAGTATATAAATATTTTATATAACTTAAAATGCCAAATGACTTTCTAAAAATATATATTAGTTTACACTCCTGTCAACAGAATATTGTAGTGTTTTCTATGCTATATTCTCACCAAAATTTTAAATAAATTTTTGGTAATTAGAAAGGCTATAAGTAGTAAATTTATAGAGATAGTAATTATTATTCCAGGCCAGGGGCGGTGACTCATGCGTGTAATCCTAGCACTCTGGGAGGCTGAGACAGATGGATTGCTTGAGCTCATGAGTTCAAGACCAAACTGAGCAAAAGCAAGACCCTGTCTCTAATAAAAAAAGAAAAATTGAAGCAAAACGATCAATTGAACCCAAGAGTTGGAGGTTGTTGTGAGCTATGACACCATTGCACTCTACCCAGGGCAACAGCTTGAGACTCCATCTCAAAAAAAAAAAAAAAAAAAAGTATTACTCTAATTTTTAGTAAATGAGAACATTTAATATTTCCTTTTTCTGAATTGTAAGTTTTATTGCTAATTTATCTATTGCCGGCTCTGTGTTTTTCTTATTGAATTTTTTTGATTCCTTAAATTTTAATTTCAATGTTTGTGTATTTAGTGTGTGGCCCAAGAACTAACTCTTCTTCCACTGTGGCCCAGAGAAGCCAAAAATTTAGACACCCCTGCTCTAGGGAGTAGGACTGACTTTGTTGTGGGCATTGATTAAATTTGTAATAATCAAGTCATGTTTGACTTCTACAATTACCTGATATACAAGATACAAGATAACAAATGGTACTGGTATAGATTAAGTATTATATTTTTAAAACGTTTTTTTCCTGCCTTAAAACATGCATACATTTTTGGCACACTCTGTATTAAGTTTTCGTGTATTCTGGATCTATTTCAAAAGTATATATTATGAAAAATAGGTATGCTATAATCATTATTTTGTATTGGCTTAATGACAAGTGCTTTATAACATTTTCTAGTGTCTGATGAAGCTTGTGAATTATTTCACTACTTTTTCGTAATCCTATTTCTTCTTGGAAATCTATTCTTAGTACATAGGATTTAATATGCTATAATTTTATCCAATTCATTCAATACCATGTATTTTGTAATTACTGTGTTAATTTTCTGGGGCTTTTATAACAAATTAACACAAACTTGGTGGCTTAACACAAAAGAAGTTTGTTCTCTTACAGTTCTGCAGGCCAGAATTTCAAAATCAAGTTATTGGCAGGGTTATTTTCTTTTGGAGGCTCTGAGGGACCATCCCATTCTATGCCTCTCTCCTAGATTTTGGTGGTGTTAGCTATCTTTGACTGGGCTTGTCGAAGTATCACTCCAATCTATTTTCATCTTTGCTGGACTTTACCCCTAAACCTCGTGTGTGTGTGTGTGTGTGTGTGTGTGTGTGAGAGAGAGTGTGAGTGAGACATCTCCCTCTCCTTCCTCTTATTATAACTTGAGTCACTGGATTAAGAACCATCTCAAATCCTGGATAATCTTTAATTTAATTGCATCTGCCAAGGCCTTATATCCAAATATGTTACACTGACACATACCAGGAATTAGAATTTGAACATATATTTTTAGTGGGCATCATTCAACCCATTATAATTACATTCATTTAAATAACAATGTTTTTGATATACTAATTGCAATTCATTTTAACAATAATAATTTAAATGAATTGCAATTGGTATATCAAAAAATATAATATAGCCCTATTTAAATGATTTTATAGCATGGTAAGTTTTTTTATCATTTTTTCTATATAAGTCAGATATCTATGTTGTTAATTTTGGTCTTAATGCATGTATTTTTTTCATTTTTTATTATGGTATGTCACACTTGAATTTTACTACTTAATCATTTTTAAGTATACAGTTAAGTTGTGTTAAGTATACTTATGTAGTTTTGTATCTTTGTTGTTTTTTTAAAGAAAGATTTTGTTTCCTATTTACATGTAATTATTACTCTCAAAATAACTTTTAATGTTCAATTTTTTTGATGTTTTCATGTTGATCTTATGTTAGGGGTTGAATCGTGTCCCCCTCCAAATTCATATGTTGAAATAATGTTGGATTAAAATTAGATATTGGGGTGGGGGTGGAGTAAGATGGAAGACTAAAGACAGGTTCTTTGCAACTGTGTGGGGTAAGATTGGGAAGAGAACAGTCCAGTCACCCCTGGCTTGTGGGATGTACCCAGGAATATCCCTTCAGGGACACAAGGAGGTAGCAGGACACTTCAGGACCCTAAAAAAGGACAAACACAGTGGAGAAGGATTATATGTTTGCAATAGGTCTGAGGTCAGTCAGCAGCGGAAGTTGTGGTGGAAACAGGTACAACAGCGGCCACAGTTTGCAGATGAGGAAGGACTTCCCTGAAGTTTTTTTCTTCCCCCCTATGGGGAAGAACTCAGGCAAGTGATCAAAGGACTTTGAACATTGCCCAGAGGCCAAGACCGAACTGCCAGGGTGGAACAGAGTTTTCATTTTTTGGCTGCAGATGGGACAGCCATTGTGGGAGAGCTGCTTTGTAGGCTTAGTCCTCAAGGTCCTAGAGCGAGGCTAGTTATGGTGCCTAAGAAGTGGGCAGCCACTTCTGGAGAGATCTGAGTGACACTCGCTTTCCTGGGAAAGCCACTGCTTAGCCAAAGGACATGGTTTGAAACGGTCAAGGTGTATTTATTAAGCAGGCTGAGGAGAGATTCGATCTCCCAACTTTGCAGGGTTTGAGGGCAAAAAAGTCAGCAGAGGCTTCCAGTCTCCATCTTACATAGCTGTATTGTAATTTGTAATTACCATCTTGTACCCCATACCCTATTACCCAGGCCATATATATATATATAGTTTTTTTCTTTAACAATTTTTTTTCTACTTTTTCCCCCTAGATTTTTCTTTTTTATCTTTGTTTTTCCCATGTAAATATAATTTTTCATTGTTGCCTTCTTCAGTTTTGCTAGTTTTTCTGCCCTTGTTATTTGTTTTTTCCCCCAATTTTATCCCTCGAGGTTTTTAGTTTTTCTTGTTTGGATTGAATTTATAGTATTTTTGTTTTTCTTCTCTGTTTATTGGAGTGGGGTTCTGTGTAGCAAAGAGCTGCACTTGTCAAGGGACCCACCAAACCCAATCCCCCAGAGGTTGAGATTTGTGAGTGATGGTCTAAAGACCCTGCTATACACCACTATTACTCCTATCTTTCTTTTTCTGTTCCTCTCTTCTTTTTGTCAGACTTCCCTTTTACTTCCCCCCTTTCCTTTCTCTTTTCTCTTTTTTATCTTTTATCCCTTCTTGCTCTTCACTCTTTTCTTTGCTTTAGTCCTTGATCAACAGGACACTTTTCAGCACCTGAGGTCAAAGGCAAGGTAACTTAAAGAACAAGAGGAAGTTGAAGGAAAAAAAGAAAACACTTCTGGGGAGGAAACAGCAGATGAATTCTGGCATCATAAAAAGCCAGAGCAGAGAAACCCCCTGAAGGGATCATAGTGTAGATACTGCAGAAGATTCCACTGTAAAGAAATATTAGAAATGACATAAGGAAAATTTAAAATATGGATGCTAAAAACAATTAAGGGAATTGCTGAGAAAGTGGAAAATAACCAACAGGAAATCCAAACCATAATCAAATGAGAGATGAATGATATGAAGAATATAGAAAGAATATAGCAGAGCTAAAGGAATTGAAGCAGTCAATCAGGGAACTCAAAGATGCAGTAGAAAGTATCAAAAACGAATTTGACCACACAGAAGAAATAATCTCAGAAGTAGAAGATAAATGCCTTGAGCTAACTCAGGCAGTTAAAGAGACATAAAAAGAGAGAGAGAAAGCAGAACATTCACTGAAGTGTTCAAACAAGTGAGTCCTATGTATCCCAGAAGGGGAAGAAGAAGGTCGCAGAGAAATGGAAGCCCTACTAAAGGACATCACAAATGAAAATTTCCCACATATTGCCAAAGACTATGGCACACTCCTTTCAGAGGAATATCAGACCCTAGGTCATCTCAACATAAATAGGGCTTCTCCAAGACTCATTGTGATGAACTTGTCCCAAGTCAAGAAAAAAGGGAAGATTCTACAAACTGCCAGGAGTAAAATGCCAATTGACCTACAGCGGCAAATCCATCAGGGTGACTGCAGACTTCTCTAATGATACTTTTCAAGCCAAAAGATAATAGTCATCTACCTTTAACCTACTTAAACAAATAATTTTCATCCCATAATTCTATACCTTGCTAAGCTAAGCTTTAAAATTTATGGAAAAATCAAATCATTTACTGATATTGAAACATTAAGGAAAGTTGCCACAATAAGACCAGCTCTACAGGAAATGCTTAGACCTATTCTGTACACTGGCCATCACAATGGACCATCAGCAAAGGAAACACCCAGAAACTGAAGTACAAAACCTAGCTTCCACAATGATGTGAAAGATAAAACTAAGCTACAGGCTTTCACAAAATAAGAGCAATAGAACACTGCCAGACATCAATTCTCTCAATAAAAATTCTTTTGTCATAGTACATTTGTACCAGACTGTTTATTGCAGCTCAATTTACAATCGCCTAAATGTGGAAACAACCTAAATGCACACCAACCCAGGAATGGATTAACAAGCTGTGGTATATGTATACCATAGAATACTATTCAGCCATTAAAAAGACAGAGACTTTACATTTTTTATATTAACCTGGATGGAGGTAGAACATATTCTTCTTAGCAAGGCATCAAAGAATGGAGAAGCAAGAACACAATGTACTCAATTCTAATATGAAGGCAGCAGATGATCTAATATAAGCCTGGTGTAGGGGAATGAGGGATCAGGTAGGAGGGAGTGGGATCGGGGGTTACAGAGTATGGCATACCTCTTAGGGGAGGGGCACAATTATAAGAGGACTTTACTTAATAATTTCAATCAATGTAACCTAATTCTTTGTACCGTCAGTGAATCCTAAACAATAAAAATGAAAAAATAAACAAATATACAAAGTAGAATATCTTCATAAAAAATTAGATATTAGTATAAATTTGTGTTCATATTAAGATATATGCATAGATAAATACACATATGGATATGCTGGTCCTTAAACAAAGTCAGGTGCATAAGTTCTATGTCTGTTCATTGCAGCAACATTCCAGTAGTAATGAGCACACCCACTGCCCAGAGCTCCTGGAAGAAACAGATTACTTTGAGCTTTGGGAAAAAAAGAAGAACAAGAGGAATGTGTGCTTTGAGGTGCCAGAAAATAAGTGTTCAATTAAAAGTGGAGGTGGAGAGACATGTTGAAGGGGCTCGGGATCTAACCTGAGAAAGCTCTCAGAGATTTAAGGAAAGATTTAAGAAACAAAATACATAAAGATGAATTAAAACCCAAAGAAAAAAACTAAATTTCCATGAGTAGATACTAATATAAATAAATGATTGTTCAAATAAATAGGCAGTGGATAAAGAACATTGTCCTTCATGGACAATTTCAAAATAATACATAAAAACTGTTTTTAAAAACTTACAATGAGAAGACCAGTTATAATTGCTCTAGCCAAGATCCACTAATGAGTGCTAAAATTACAGGGAAAACTTTAAAGAGAAACAAAATGGTCCCCTAGCCCCAAAGTATCTCCCCAAATTATTTATTAGTTATTATGACAATTTTATCACATGCCTACAAATTCTTTGACACTCTTTCCCCCCCTGGAGGTTAAATTCCCTCCCCTTAAGTGTAAACTGGATTTAGGGACACATTTCTAATGAACAGATTATGGAAAAGGAAAAAAAATTACTGTGGACAAACTAGAAACACATGATTTTACCCAAAAATGTCAGTGATAAATCATATGGATATTGTGACCCTCCTGATGAGACTGTGATGAGAATGATACTTTAGATCTGTGGCATTCTTCCTAAAAATCAGTGAGTCCAGTCTGATCATGAGAAAACATCAGATAAACCAAAATTGAGCGACATTCTATAAAATAAATAACTGGTACTCCTTAAAAGTATCAAGGTCTTGTAAGACAAGGAAACGGTCACAGATTAGAGAATAAGATTAAGAAAGCCTCACAGATTAAGAGAATGTTTAGTACATGATGACTAAATGTAGTGCAGTATTCTGGTTTAGATTGTGGAGTAGGAACAGGACACATATTGAAAAAATGATAAAATCCAAGTAAAGACTCTGATTTAGTTAATAGTATTATGACAAAGCAAATTTTTTGGTTTTAATAAACATAGTACAGTTATGTAAATGTTAATATTACAGGAATCTGGGGGAAAGGTATATCAAAACTCTCTGTTCTATCTTTGCAACTTTTGGCAAGCATAAAATTATTTTAAAATATATGTATTTTTTTAAATTGAGTGTCCAAGAGCTACTACGGAAATGAATAAAATGGAGGGAAGGAAAGAAGAGATGGAGAAGAGTGCAGGAATGCAATGTTAAAGTCAGATTAATTATATAGTTAAATGCTCCAAAGGAAAAAAGAAAATTTTGCAATAAAACATCGTTATGTAGGGGGAATGTAAAATGCACTTAAGCCTCTGTGCATAAAACTACATAGCAACTAAAAATATGATTGTTGCAGTTCATGCAACTACAGGCAAAGTGTGACAGGTCATCTCTTGGTCACTCAGTAGAAGTGAGAATTTGTTTTCGAAAAATAGATGAGGATTCAAAGAAGAAAGGGGTGGCAAAGCCGTACTGTTTTTCCTCAGACAGTTTCACAGATGTCAAAGCATTTTCTAGCAGTCTATGTGCATCTTCTTGAAAAACACCTGCACTGGTACTAGAGGCAGCTGTGATCAACAGCAAGGGTGGTGTGAGGTCCTTACCATGAGTTGGCACCACCGGAGGGTTTCAGGGGATCTCTGACCTTTGTTCTTCCAGTCTGATTAGTATTATTCCAGATCTTGCCCCATTTGAAATAGCTGACATGTTGTATTTTCCTTTTGAAGCTATCAGTTACAGAGACTTTCACAAACATAAAATTTCACATATATTTTAAAAGAAACACCTCTTTCAGAATTGTTAGATCTGAACAAAAAAAGAAAAAGGAAATAGGTAAAATGAATAAAAGTATTAAAAAATTCAATTTAATGGGTCCATAAAGAATTTATATAACTTGAAATTATATTTCTGGGCCGGGTGCGGTGGCTCACACCTGTAATCCCAGGACTTTGGGATGCTCAGGTGGGTGGATCACCTGAGCTCAGGAGTTTGAAACCAGCCTGATCTAAAACAAGACTCATCTTGAAAAATAGAGGGGCATTGTGGTGGGTGCCTGTAGCCCCAGGTACTTGGGAGACAGAGGCAAGAGAATTGCTTGAGCCCAAGAGTTTGAGGTTGCTATGAGCTGTGATGCCACAGCAGTCTACCAAGGGTGACATAGGTGAGACTCTGCCTCAATTAAAGAAAAAAAAAAAAAGAAAGAAAGAAATTATATATCTGGAAGCACATAAAACTATCAATCTTACAATCTATGAAAGATATATTAACAAATATTTAGAAGTAGAGATTTCATAAACTATATTATCTGATCACAATAAAACAATGTTAAAAATAAATGATAAAATTATAACCCTCCAAAATATAAACTAGTAAGAAAATAAGGTACTTTCACTATAATAACTCTTTGCTGAAAGTGTTAAAAGTGTTAAAAGTATTGAAAGTGTGAAATTGATCTTGAATCACAAAATGTTTTAAAAAAATGTGAAAGATAATGTTACACCAAATCTAAAGGATGTGGAACAACTTTATTCAGAAAATAATAAAGATATAAACACCTCCAGAAGAAAGGAAATTAACCCTGAACTTAGGAAAGGGAGAGACAAGCTAAACAAACCACTGAAACTTAGTGATAACAGTAGTGATCTTCAACAAACATAAAACCTAAAGCTAATCAAAGAGACACAAAAGAAAAAATGTAGGAATGATGAGCAAATCTGAAAGCTTACCTTTAAAATATACGTTTAAATAAAATAGGTAAAATAGGTTTGGTTTTAATAAACGTAGTACAGTTATGTAAATGTTAATATTATAGGAATCTGGGGAAAAGGTATATCAAAACTCTCTGTTTTATCTTTGCAACTTTTGGCAAGTGTAAAATTATTTTAAAATATATATATATTTTAAATTGAGTGTCCAAGAGATACTATGGGAAATGAATAAAATGGAGGGAAGGAAAGAAGAGATGGAGAAGAGTGCAGGAATGCAATGTTAAAGTCAGATTAATTATAGAGTTAAATGCAAGACTGAGATAAAGAGAGAAAAGAATTAGAAGTTTAAGTACACAGAGAATAACCAAAGATACATTAGACCATTATATGATTTTTTTTTTTATTAAATCATAGCTCCATACACTAGTGCAGTCAAGGGGCACAATGTGCTAGTTTCATAAACTATCTGAAATGTTTTCATCAAACTGCTCATCATAGCCCTCATGGCATTTTCTTAGTTATTGTATGAAGACATTTGTATTCTGCATTTAGGAAGTTCTGCCTGTACTCCTCTAAGATGTACTATAGGCATGGCCCCACAAATTACCCTTCCTCCACCCCAGCCTCCTCCCTCCCCTCCCATCCCATATTCTTGTGCTATAGTTGGGTTATAGCCTTCATATGAAACCTTTAGATTAGCTTCATATTAGGGCTGAGTACATTGGATATTTTTTCCCTGGGACTACAGGTGCCGGCCGCAATGCCCAGCCATATTTTGGTTGCAGCCATCATTGTTGTTTGGCGGGACTGGGCTGGATTCAAACCCGCCAGCTCAGGTGTATGTGGCTGGCGCCTTAGCGCATTGAGCCACAGGCGCCAAGCCTCAGCTCCTATTCTTAAGGCCCCAGTAGTATATGATAAAGTACCACTGTTTCTAGATAATTTAACAACATTTATTGTACACTTGTTATGTACACTGTGGTGGATGGTTGTAGGGAAAGCTAAAGTGTTCAGTAAAATATGGAGTAAAGTATGTAACAGTGAAATATCGCAATGGTATGTGACAGATGAGAGTATGTTATTCCTTGTCATTTTAAAAATAAATTTTCATTACTAATATCAATCAAATGTTCTGGATTTCACTAAATTGTGGCTAAATTACACTAGAATCTGGCTATGTGGTCACATAATCTATAATTTTAACCATATGTAGACATTAGTGGAAGCAGTTGTATTTTATATTAGTGCTGAAGGAGCTCAGGAAATTTCAACCTAAAATATGACTCCTTGGTATTTTGAATTAAAGCCCTCAGAGACTAACAGGTCCCTGGAAAAAAAATGGACATCCTTTCCTTTCCCTGTTAGCTCTGTATATTGCAGGGAAGAAGATCAAGAACAGCAACTAGACTTGGCCCCAATTATTTGAAACATAATGCCTGTTGCTTAGGTTAATTTACAAGTCAATCTGCTTCCCCCATCTATTCCTCCTCCCTAGCAACTGTTTATTGCCCCTAAAACAGTATTTCCTATACTTCTTATTTCTTTTCTCATCCAAAAAGACAGGTATATAAACTTCAGAACTCTTAATTTGTAGTATAGAGGTAAGTTTTTAGTATAGTGATAAGTGGTTAGATATTAGTTAAAAAAAAAAAAATATATATATATATACATACACACACACACACACACACACACATATATATATATATACACAACAAATTAAAAACACCTTCTGAACTTCATTGGAATATTAAGCAATCTCTATGTGATTCTCCCCATGGACATGATAAATAAACCTTTCCCTTATTATTCTGCCTTCATTTTGAGTTGATCTTTCAGCCAACTTTCAGGGGAAGGAGCAAGTTTCCCTGCATCCCTACAGTGCCTTTAGAGATTACTCTTCTGTAAGTAAACTATGACTTAGACTAGCATGGATCACAAAGCTGGCAATGTAGTAATAGCATGTATTTTAAAAAATTAATTAATTTAATGACCTAGTGAAGGCCATTAGGCAGAGACAGCGCCAGTCCCAGCACCTTGGGTTCATCCCTAAGCAAACCAAAGCCCGATATAAACAGTAAAATGAAACTTAAGCTTATTTGATCAGGAATCACCAACTAACCCCCAACTAGAAACTTTCCTTAGCCAATCAAATATATTTTCTTTGTCTTGTTTCCATGAATACCTTATAAAAGTTTCTCTCTTCTTGCCTCCCAGTGAAACACTCAATAACTCGCAGTCTTATACTGCCCAGTTCATGAATCAATCCTTGGCTGCTCAATTAAGCTCTTCAGAATTTTGATGTGCCTAACTTACCTTTTAACACATTTAACAATTGTAGCATACTCTTTATGGACCAGGCACTCTCATAAGAGCTTAATATGCATTATCCAATTTAATGCCATACCAATTTTAAGAGGTAAGTGTTATTATTTTCTCCATTTTCTGGATAAGGAAGCTCAAACAAAGAAAAGGTAATTGCCTAAAACATATGCTTAGACGTAGGAGACTAGGAATTAAAAGTCCATGAGAGTCAGAACATTTCACTAGATTTACACCTCAGTATTAGGATATATATACATATGTATTGGAGTGTTCCATTTATTTCTCTACAGCATGAGCGAATATACAGAATTCAATGTTCATTTAACAGGGAGAATGGTTTTAATGAGAAAAGTTTAGCTGATATGTGGGCTCATTACTTTAACCTCTCCGGGCCTCCGTTCCCTCATCTGTCAAATGACATTTAACTAAGACTCAGTTTCAATGTTTTCCTTTTTTCTTTCAAAGCATTTATTAAAGTATAAAATTATGACTCTCATAAAATATAAAATGAATACGTGTCACAGATTTTATTTAACTCACTAATTTACTAGAGTTAGTAAGATGTTACAACTGATTCAAAGAATTGAATCAGGGTATAGAGTGAATTTTTCTTTTGGGAGAGGGGCTGATCATTATGAATATTTGAGGTAAACAAAAATCAGAAAATGTGAAATCTCTGCATAGGGACATGCATGAAGCCCTCCCTGCAACACCGATAAGCTGGGCAAGTTGCAGCTTGTACAGGTGAAACAGAAAGGAGGCTGTTGACTGTGTTTCTTAGACGTTAAACAATGGACCATAACACAGTCTGT
The DNA here is from genome assembly GCA_963573935.1 of Arctocebus calabarensis. Classification (NCBI taxonomy): domain Eukaryota; kingdom Metazoa; phylum Chordata; class Mammalia; order Primates; family Lorisidae; genus Arctocebus; species Arctocebus calabarensis. The sequence continues at coordinate 26,655 of CAUYON010026234.1, read as the reverse complement.
CTGAAAACTTTCAGAGTGACCTACACCAAACTGCAATCTTTTAAAAACAGTTCAGAAAATTGCCAAGGAAATAGTAAAATTCCTTTGAAATCCCATCACCTGGAGGTATTAATTACCATTTTGACAAACATTCTTTCATTTACCTTTCATGTACACATATCCAGTTTTCAATATATAATTTTACATACATGGGTTCATATATACATGCAGATATGTAACCAACTTTTTTTCCTTAATAGTATGTTGTAGACATTTTTCCATTAAAGGAGCATAGGTATACATCATCCTTTTAGGTGCCTGAAAACACAGTGTGCTATAAGTTTTTACCACTAAGTTTTTGGCCCCGTCCTGATGTACAGGGCCTAAATTCTTGCCAGGATAAACAATTCTGCTGTACGCTTCTGGGATGATCTCAAGGTAAGTTTCAAGTATTATCATCCTGTCAATTGAGAGGCTCTTTGAAACTTTAAAACATGTTTTAGAAGCTGTTCTTTTCAGAGTTGTAATGTTTTACACTCCTATTACCAGTGTGATAGTCCTTTTTACAGAATCTCCCTCAACTTAGGATCTTATACTTATCCATTTAACATTCTATAGTATTCTGGGGGAAGGTGAAAAGGTTTTCCAATTTGCATTTCTTTGCTTACTTGGGTGTTTGAATATCTTTTTAGATGTACTTCTGTCATTTGTACATTTTCTTTTATGATATTTCTTGGCTATTCAAATCCTCTGTACAGATTTCCACTGAAATGATCATCTTTTGGATTTTCCTTTTATTCTGTTTTTATAAAATCCTTAACCTTTATTATATATATTTTAAAAAACTTTTTTCATTTTTATGCATGTGATTTAACTTTTATATACTAAAACGTATTATGATTTATAGGGTTTTTGGTTGTGTTGTTTAGATGTTTTAAATTTTCACAAACTTACTAATGTTTTCCTTTATTGTTTTTAGCTGTTTGGTGACAGAAAGATCTTTTTCTAGATTATAAAAATATTATCTCTATTTACTCTTCTAATAACTAAGGTACTTTATTATTCTTTAACATTCAGATTGATGTAGTTAGTTCTTATTTGGGTATATGGAAGGATGTGAAAATTCAAAGTTTTAAGGCTAGCCAGTCAGTTTGTTTACCTCCATAGAACAGTGAAAAAATAAATACAGGTACACATTCAGGTATTATTTCAGGAGGCCTTAAACTGAGAGGTGATTTCACACTTGAGTAGACTACATCAGAGGAAACTGGGGACCAAGGCCATTACTAGATGGTGAACATAATTTTTTACCTGGTAATGGAGACTCTGTAGTATGCAATATTTATTATTAGATATGTGTGGTTGTAAGTAGAGACATAGATTAAAAGAAGAGATCATATTTAGATGTCATAAAATGATAATGAGATTAATAAACTCTACAGTGTGTTTTCTGTGAATTATGATAACTCTATCAGCAGTATAGAGAAATAAACTACCTTAGACAGAACGATTCAGATATAAGAGGATAAAGTGTAAGTGAAGCATGCATTAAGGCATACGTTCTAGCTTCATTCAAAAAATATCAAGTAGGAGCCCAATAAGATGGGATTGGCCTTATGGGTAGGACTCTGAGGAGTTAAAATGATAACAGACAATAAGTTAATAGAATGCCTCAGGCAATTACAATTAAGGGGAAAACAGGGCGGAGACAGACTTCATTGAGGATGGGACCAAGGGATTATAAAATTATAAAGTCACATCGTGTTGGCGGACCCAGCTGCTGGATGGCTCTATCAGGGGCAGGTCTTCTGACAGAGAACAGAGAAAGCACTCTACCTCAATCTCTAAGACTCTGTCCATTTAGCATAGGCACTTGGAAACGAGATCTTTATTGCACACTAAATTTTCATTTATTCTCTTTTATTGATCTGTCTGCCTATTCCTACACAGTTTCTTATTGCAATTTTATAGTATATTCATATCTAAAATATAAAGATCTTGCTCTTTATTTCTCTTTTCCACAATTTTACTAAGTTGTTTCTTATAGTCATTCTAATGGTCATTATTATACTTGCATTTTAGAATCCCTTTGTCAAGTATCCTGACCTCCTTATAATATCTATCCAACCACCTGCCACCTCCATCTCACTCATGCATGGGTAGTTTAAACCGTGGTATGATATCTATCCAACCATCTTCCCCCTATGCCTTAGTCATGCATGGGTAGGTTAGACTGTGGTTTTAATCAACCCTCAAATCTAAGCAGGTTAATACAATAAAAACTTATTTTTTACTCAGACTTTAGGCCCTCTGATGAAAATGACTTTGGCATAGGTGGGACAGGAGAAGGATTTCTCCACAGTGCTATTCAGGTACCCGTGCTGACTCAGGCTCCACCACCTAGATGGAATGTGTCACCTCCTCAGCTCACTGGGCACCATAGTAGAGGGAAAGATGGTCTCTCCATAAAAGAAGAAAGGAAATGGACTGATAAAAGCAGGACTTTTTTTTCTCTTATTCAGGCACAGGCAAGGTTTGAACCCATCACCCTGCATCAACCTTGGTATATAGGGATAGCACTCTAACCACTGAGCTATAGCACCCAGCTAGGACATTTGTTAATGCTGTGCCACTATATTGAGCATCATTTGGAGACTCCCCTTAGACATTGTGGGCATATGAGTCAACAAATTTCTTTTACTATTTGCAGATCTTTTTTTCCCCCCTTTACCTACTACTAAATAAATCTGATTGAAATAATGAGCATTCTTCTCATAATTCTTTAAATATATTTATTAGGTGTTTCAAAATATTGGGAAGTTATATACAATAATTCTATAATTTCTTTGAAATTATACATCTTATTAAGTTCCTACTGTTTATACATGTATTACTTTTCCAGATGATTTCTTTTTTTATTTTCTAGGCATATAATAGTGTCATTTGAAAATAACGTGATGCTTGCTTTCTCTTTTCCAAAATTAAGTAATTTTTTCTCTTTCTTAACTAATTGAAAAATGCGAAATAGTAATGGTGACAGCAAACATTCTTCCCTTATTTTTGCTGTTAATGGGCCTTTATTGAGCTATATTTAACTTAAAGAAATAATTTTATTTTCCTATTTTCTTAAAATTTTTCATAGCACATAGCAGGTATAACAACATTATAATTCCTTCAAAGATGACTAATCAGAAAATGGTAACCATATAAAACTTCATAAAGAAAAAAGACAGCAGAATGAGAAGTCAAGGGACCTGAAAGAGGAAAAAAATATAGAGCAAATAGTTGCAACACAGAGCTTAAAAATGAATTAGAGGAAGTAAAGGATCTGTATGGCAAAAATTTACATCAGCAGCGTATAGGCCAGGCTTCAAAGTAGCTAAAAGAAAAGCATGAAGAGGAGAAAGTGATATTAAAAATAGGGAGAAAGTATAGATTATAACAAACAATATAGAAATCCAAAATACACATATTTTGTGTGTTTAGAAAATAAAAAGAAAGAACCAACAATAACTTTAAAAAATAAGAGAAAATGTGTTGCTTTGAAGATGTGAGAATGAATCTTTAGATAAAAATGCTTACAGATACATACAAAATCCTGAGAATGCTATTATATGAGAAAAATAAAACCTGTGGACTAAAATATTGAAAAGCTATTCAAAAGAAAATGAAATTCTGTCATTTTGATTTTGCTTCGTTCCACGACTCCTGAATTGGTTGGCAATTTTGGTGCTAATCTGAGTTACAATGAGGCCCAAAGCCTTTGAGCTCTTCATTTTGTGCAGGGGACTTCGGGTCACCTCTGATAGGCAGGGGCACATTCCGTGTTTCCAGACCCCACCTCTTCAGCTTAAGAGCCCGAGGGACCAGTCAGATAGGGCAGGAGCTATCTGCTGTGGGCTTTTACCTCCTCCCCCGTCTTAACTGCCAGTTGAGATGGGGCCTGGCAAGAGCTCCATGTTGGTTTTTCTCTATCCATTATGCAGCTTCCACATAGTAATAGGCCCTGCCTCCATCCCGCTCCCAACCCGGGACTCTGCCTGGGGATGTGGACCAAGCAGGCCAACGTGAGGCGGTAGGGTGTCCTTCTCAGAGAGAGGTCTGTGACGCTCCTTCTCTTCCCATGTGGCTCACTTTGTGTTGTAATAAGCAATGTTCTTTAACCTTGTAGGAGGAGAGTGGGGGCGTTGTCCATTTCTGCATGAATAAGGTCTTTTTTTTGCCTTTTTGTTCTGTCCTACTCTCTCACCTTATTGTCCTATGGGGAATGGGAGGAATTTTATAAATATGTATTTATATTGTACTATTTTCTTGGTGGCTTACTCTTTAATGCTATCAAAATTACATCTTTTAATATTTTCCCCCTTGGTCCAGTACCCACTAAAAAACCTGAACAGAATCTTCAATGTATTCTGCATGCTGATAGACCTTTTGCTATATTTCTCTAGTCCTGTGAGCTATGTTCTACACAGTGAATGTTGAATGTTATAATGCTCTGTGTTCCCATTTGATTTGAAGATAATGGGCAGCCTTAAAAAAATAGCTCCATCACTTCTCAGCCTTGTATCTACAATCAAGTATTACAAGCTCTAGCACAATACATCAGTCAGGGTCAAGGCAGGAGTTCCTGACAGAGACTGCGATCAGGGTTGGAGTTGGTATAAACCCACTCTGATGACCCTTTCAAGATGTGACTGCATCTGTGAGGCCATGCCTAGGAGAGATAGTGTCTGCCTGCAACATATCGGTATGATATTCTAGCTCATTCCATGGAGGGGATTATTACTAGGTGAGGCTATCTATAAGAAAATAGGGTAACTAGAAATATTCTGGGTTTCCTTCTACTCCTCCAATCACCCCTTTCCTGGCTTCTTGGCTATTCATTTTCTTCCAGGCCTCCGACATGTGACTATTCTTCAATGAAGCAAATTGGGATAGTACTTTTGCACAGTAAGGAGACCAAGATGAATTTTAGGACTAATTTTCTTAATCACAAATGAATTTTCTCCTAGGACCTCAGGGTCCAGAACCTTTGGGTTCTGGCATAGCTTTAGGGTGGCAAGGCTTTTGTGCTCACAGGCTGTCCTGCATCAATAAATCAGCATCTTAGAACTGGTTTTATTAGATAGATATAATGAAAAGAGTACCTAAAGGTACTCACATTACTGTTTTCTAGAAGCTCTAATATATTGTGCTTTTTGTTAACTAGAAATTAGCTGAAGCATTCTTATACATATTATTATAAGAAAAATGATTTAGTGCCGCCCCAAACGTTTCCAGATGACTTCCACCAGCCTCCCTAATGCTCAGTGAAGATGGTCGTAGAGCAAAATATTAATGAAAAATGAAAATTCCAACATTGATAGTCATTTCACACCCACCCTTTTATTTCCACAGCGTTAGCATGCTGGATTTCTCCAGGTGCCTCGCGCTTCCGAGAGGCTGAGCTTTGTGTTAACTGTTTTTTTTTTTCTTTCCCCACATGAGGGCATCAGCGCTCTAAGCAGCTTTGGATTTTTGCCTTCCTGGGTTTGACTTTAAGAGCTGGATTTGGAGAAAACAAAAACACTTTACGAGCCTCATACATCTCAGACTATATAAAATTAACATTTGGTTTATCTTCCTGGAGAAGCCATTCATTCTTCTCTATCGTTCATTTAGCAGTGTAAACGGTACATTCTTTCAAGGAGGAAGAAGCGAGGACACACCTGTGTCCACTCCCTGTGTCCATTTAGGCCTTCACAGTCCACTGGGTCAATTAGCTTGTGTTACATTAAAATAACCCACGGAATTTTGATGAGGGGCAGTGCTATATAACATATGTTCATGTGCAATGAAAATTAATCCGTTTTTAAAACTGCATGTGTATGTATGTTCATATTCCATGGATTGACTCTCACAGTGGACGCAGTCATCGGACATTATCTTAGATTAATTCAAAATTTCACACTTTTAGATGAGAGTAGTTCAAGGTGATGACACAGGTAAAACTTTTATATAGTTACACTCCAGGTACATTACCCTCAGCCCAGTTACTGGCATAAGGGCTGAGAGTTTGTCAGTGAGAACTTGCAATGGCTTGACTTTTTCTCTGCCAGTTACGAATGAATGAATGAATCGCCACAGCCCTGATTGCATACCAATAAGCCCCCACCTGCTTTTCCTGCCTTGTCTATCCTCACTCATAGGGCGTCCAAGTTCCAACCCGACAGATAATTCACACACTGCTTGTGACACATGGTAAGAAGATCTCACACTTTATTGCTGTCTCTCATTCCGTCTATTCTGCTTGAAATATCATCCCTGAATTCCATTGGCGTTTTAGAAGCCTGACTCCTTCTGAAGGCTAGATCCCAGCTCCTCTGGTTCTTCTTCTGATTTCACCCTGTCCACTCTCCAGGGTGTGATCTCTCTTCCAATGAGACTGCCAGGAGCACATTGTTATTGATTCCCGGGCACTAACTGGCCCGTTTTTCTCAACCATTTCTGATATCCCTTTATCATCTTATTGTGGAGATAATTAAGAGACCCTTGATTCTGTTCCTTTAAAGAAGAAGTACTTTGCTTTTACCCTAAAGCACAGAATAGGGAGTTCCCCTTTGGTGTTTCTGGGAGGTTCTTCTTTTGGGACTTCTGTGCCTTTGCACCCCCCTTCCCAATATTTTGTGTGTGATGTGGGTCTGTAACCAGGAACAGCCTATCTGAGAGTCACAGCTGGTCGGGTTTGCTTGGCAGGAATTATGCAACCTCAGCTTGGTCAGTCTGAGTTCTTAGCCCCATTCTCTCTAACTCCTTCTTTAGACATGTCTATCAAGGGATGGGGTGAAGGTGAAGGAGAATGAACAATTTTATTCTACAGATGAGAAGTTAAGCTTGGTGAGGTTATGGACTAGTCTAGTGCCAACCAGAGGAGGAGCAGGAACGGAACACAGAATAAACTCGCAGGCATCGGAAACCATAGGGAGGCATAGGAAACTACTGGAGAATTTTGAATCCAGGACTTTTCTGTCTATCTCTTTGCTTTTTTCTTTTTAGCCTGGAAATTAGCACTTTTGTCTTTTACTAGAAGATAATGAAAATAGCAAAGTCTTCTGGAGTCACTAAAGTCTTTCACTGCACATGCACCTGGTCACTATAACTACTCTCTCCCCTCACAACTTTGTAGTTCAGGTATTCAGTCAACAAATAGTCATTGTGTACCCCTGGAGTGCCAGGCTTTGCATTTCCTTTGCCTGCATGAAGCTTACTCTAGCAAGTCTACTCTTATGAATTCTAAATGTAACCTTTTCCAGAATGTTTCTTTCTGGGTGGAATATGTTATTCAGAACCTTGAGATAACAACTCTTTGAAATAGTTCATCTATTTTGAGTGTATATATGGATATACATATATAGTATATATATATGATATATACAATATAGACATATATATTATATATACATGTATAATATATATATACACATACATGCTTATTGAAAGAAAAGCAGAATAGGATTTAGTTTTAATTTCATATTAAAAGTATAAAAAGCCCACGTGCAGTGGCTCACACCTATATTCTTAGAACTCTGGGAGGCCGAGGAAGGTGGATTGCTTGAGTTCAAGACCAGCCTGAGCAAGAACGAGACCCCATCTCTAAAAAACCTAGCTGAGTGTTGTGGCAGCACTTAGTGTAGTCCCAGCTACCCAGGAGGCTGAGGCAAGAGAATCGCTTAAGCCCAAGAGTTTAAGGTTTCTGTGAGCTATGATGCTACTGCACTCTACCGAGGGTGACAGAGTTAGCTGTCTCAAAAAAGTAATAATAATAAAGTATGAAAATTTGGAGATAATTTATTCAACCTAATCTTGTATCATTTCTGCCATCTAGGGTCTCAGAATATTTAATATTTTATTTCCAAGCTCCTATTTGTCTGGCATCAGAAACTTTCTCAGTTCTATCCCAGACTCATATATATTTTCTGATCCAATGTGACTGAATTTTCTAAGAACCTTTCTTCCTTCTTTTTGAAGCTTCTTTCAAACGATTTTGAAACTGCGCTGCTCTGTTCAGGAGTAGCCATGTGTAAAGACGAGCCATCTTTGTTTTATGGCTGAAGGATTTCCCCTCCTGAAGCACCTCCAGGGGAACCTATTTAACTCACATTCCACCATCAGCTTGACTTGTTCTTCTTGCTCCTCCCCACTGCCCTGGTGAACTTCATGAGTTTGGGTATTACCCAAGATTCTTTTTATTTGCTTAAAATCACTTGGATCTTAAAATGTGAGGGAAGTGGGAAGTAAGATGCAGCAGCTAAAACCTTATATGCTCCTCTCTGTATCCTGCTAGATTTTTCCCTTTATCGTCTCAATTGGCTCTTTAGTTGAACTAGAATTTGGGATGACAGCAAATACTGAGCCTTAGAATTCCAAGATCATAGGCAGACACTTGTTTTCAAGTAGATGATAACAAAGATGTATTTATAGAAGAATTCCAGAGCCCTGGGTGGTTGGGAGAGAGAGTGAAGAAGTAGAAAGTAAGGATTGGGATAGGTTTATAGTGTGGTAAAGCCAAATAAGTGAGGAAATTCCCACTACAATTCAAGAAAAATCTCTCCAGCTTTGCCTTTATTACCGTTCAAACTGGGTTATAAATATGAATTGTTATTCTGCCTTATTTTTCTTCTTTGCTTTGTCCTTGACTTTTGGCCTTCAGTTTTACAATTTTATTTTTCTTTACTTTGTTAGTCAGACCTCTTTGGCTACAATAAACTAATCCCCCCAACACAGTTCACTTCTAAGAAATGTATCTTGTTTCCTGCTCCATCTTACTGCTTGTTTGTTTAATATTTCATCACCAGATTTTTCTGCTTTCTGTTTTGGTTTCCCAAAGTCATTTTTCTTTCTTATATTAGTTTCTTCTGAAGTTTATTTCTCTCTTTCCTTCCTGAACTTTTTAGGTTCTTCCTTTAGTCTTTTCTCTTCTTGTATTTTCTTCATTTTCTGCCCTTCTCTGGTCATCTACACAGGACTACCAGGACCGTGGTCGTGTGGCCTCTTGTGTGGAGTTAGAACATCTATTGGTCTATAAAACTTTTAACGTGAGAGGAAGAAAAATCAATATTGTTAATCAAAATCTCTATCATTTTCAAGGATATGATGCTTGATTACCTCAAATACTAAAGCAGTTAAAAGACTCAGGAAGGTCCTCAAATCAATAGGCAATAGAGAAAAAAATACTTTTATATCCATAATAGGCTGTGGTTTTGAAGAAAATACATTATTCAGTTTTTCCTGGTGACACTAGTAAATTTGTTTCTTATCTTTGTCCAGGGTATTCCTTTTTGCTGTAATATTATTTTATTTTACTAGAGGCAGCTGGGGATTCATCTGACAGCTATTTTAGCTCCACATCTTGCCTGACATGGTTTGTTGCTGAAAGATTGAAGGTGGGCCACAAGACATTTTCTGCAGACAATGATTACTGGAGGTCTAGCCATGGCTCAGAAAATAGACGATGGGCCTTTCATTCTGCAAAAATTCCCTAAGTCCAAGAGAACTTAGAATATGAAGAAAGCAATGATGTTGTATCATGAACCATGTTAATGAGCATATACCCTGCCTAGTAGCACCATGTTTGATGAGGAATAATCTGTACTAATAACTTATGAGGAATCTACCATGTTCCTCATGGTGTCAAAGACTAGAGATGTATCTGTTTATCAGTCAGGGTGGGCTAATATCCCATATACTTGGGATAACAAATGCCCTCAAAACTGCAATAGCATAAAATAACATAAGCATATTTCTTATTCACTCTATGTGTTTATTACTGACTGATGGAGAATTCTGCACACACTGTAGTCCTTTGGGCTGAGTAGCCACCAGCTTAAGAGCTGCCAGTCACTGAGAGAAAAGGACCGTGTGGTCAAACCAGCAATTAGATACCTGTCCTGGAGGCAGTGTCCATTGTGTCTGTTGACAATTCATCAGGGCCACACAGGCCCTTCCTGCACACAAGTTGTCAGTTTGGTAATCCCACCACGTACCCAGGGGGTGATTAGACGGACATGTTTGGTTCCTAACAGGAGTGACTATTGCAGACTAGATCTAGATCTCATTCTGTTCTCAGCAAGTCCCACAGTCACTAGTATGTGGAGGGGTGAGGAGAATGGGCAGGAAATTCTGGGTGATAAATCTAGACATGTGTATAAACAATTTAGAGCAATGTGATGAAGGAGGTATGTTCAATAATAGCACACGGATGGAGACCTGAGCAGGGTAGAGGGTCAGGAAAGGCATCCTGGATAGATCTGAGACTTGAGATATTAGTATGAGTCTGTCTAGTGGCAAAGAATGTTACATTCAATCCTCACAACAGCCCTACAATGTTGGACTGAATAATGGTCTTTTATAAGCAGTGAAATTGAGGCTCAGTGGGTCATGCCGAGTGAACCAAGAGTAGGATCCCAGTTCACATCCCTCCAAAGCCCCCTGCTTTGAAACACTCCTCCGGTTCTGAAGGAGGAGCCTTTCTTTGGTAGTCTTTTTGTGAGGAATAGCAGTTATATTTAACTTTAAAGAAACCAGGTTAAAAATACCTCAAAAGAACACCTGTGATCTCGATCTAGGTTAATTTTGTATAGCACAAATTATAACACAATTCCAAAATACTAATTGCAACATGAGACGTTCCATCTATCTTGGGGAGGAAATCCAGTGGTGCTAATTAAACAGCGTATTTCTCTACAAGCAGTAATTGAGGCTTGGATTGGAACAAAACAATTCTAGTACTCTGCTGTGCATAAACCTGAGTGAGTGAATACAACAATGGCTTATTTATGTAGTGCTGAAACTGCGCGATGTAGCACCTTCCAACACAGGGACTAGGCTGAATACAAATACACGAGCCTGACTGTTTATTTCTTCAGTTGGCAGCGGGTTGCCAGTGTTTAGAAAAGGATAGTGTCACTGAAGAAATTTACACAAAAAGGTTGATTCAAGTCCCCATATGTAGCAGTTTATGAACACAGGAAGCTCTGCACATCCATAAATATATCCATCCCCAAGCAGCACTAAAAGAAGGCTGGGTTGTGCAAACAGGCCATAAAATCAAGCCGACATACAATTAAGAGTAAAAACTGCTATATATCCCCTGACACCTCAGAGGGCAGTCACATAACAACTTCCTAGACATGCCTGCACGGTATAGGAAGTATTGATGTTGGAAAGAATGATGGAGGAAAAGTCAAAGAAAACAATTTTAATTTAAATATTTAAAAACATGTATGCAAATCTCTCATTCTTCAAGCTTTCTGGCAGTACTAAATGCAATTTTATTGCCCGTACATGGTTACTAACTTGATCAATTTCATCTTTTCATTTCTCTTTGCAGATCCAGCCAGCCCAGAAGTGGGGCATGTGCTCAGAGCTTTGAGGCCTGAAGAAGATGCCCGTGTTGCCATTTCAGATATTAGAGCTGGTGGCCCCAAATGACGACCCAAAATTCCCCTGAGTCTCTGCTGAGGCGACCACCTATTGATTTCCTAATTTTTCATCACCAGAAGGCATGGATTTCCTTTTTTACTAATTATATACTTAATTTGAAATCTGAAAAGGGCAATGGGTAATGCATATTGTGCATGGGTTAACCTCCTTCAGTTAACCTTCTCAGGTCTTTTTTCATGTTGAATGTGAGGCTACAAAATTAAAGAGTACACAGAGGGAGGCAATTTATATTTCCAAGAACAACCAAGACAAGGCCCTGATGCTTCAGAAAATAAAGCCCAGAGACCCTTCTTTATCCTGTTAGTTTGGGATTTTGACCCTGATGCAAAGTATATAGTTCCAGGGCTTCGCTCTGATCTCAGGATGGAACTGAATTGTTTTCTGTGACGGAATGATAAAATGGTAGCATTAAAAATAAACGTTATAGCTGAGTTCCGTGGCTCATGCCTGTAATCCTAATACTCGGGGAGACTGAGTTTGAGATCAACCTGAGCAAAAGTGAGACCCTGTTTCTACTAAAAATATAAAAACTAGCTGGGCATTGGGATGGATACCTGGAGTTCTAGCTACTCTAGAGGCTGAGGCAGGAGGATCTCTGGAGCCCGGGAGATTGATGTTGCTCTGAGTTACATTGATGCCATGAGTCTCTACCTAGGGTGAAAGAGGAAGACTGTCCTCTTAAAAAAAAAAAAAAGAAAGAAAAAGAATAACTTTATTTCCAGGATATAGAAATTCATTTTACCATTGAATAGCCTGTCTTGAACCAGAGGAGCACTTTCATAATGTACAAGGAGTATTTTAATTTGAAGAGGGGAATTATACATATCGTGTCCTAGACCATATGGGTAGGATATGATAGGTATAATTTCTGGGTAAAATCAAGGTGTGGGCTACCTGCATGCATGTACTCACATGTTTTCTCTTTGAGTTTTGTGAGAGAGAATGAGAGGAATTCTATTCTCTTGGGTAACTTGAATATTTACTACTTAAAGAGAAAGTAAAATGGTGCAGAAGCAAGTCTTGGGATTTTCCAGGTTTTAAGATATTAGCAGAATTGTTTGAATACACTTAAAATTGTAGAACAGAATCATTTTCCTTGCTGCCATTTTATTACCTTCTCTAATTATATTTTTAGAGTCATTTGTTACCCAAGTCACTATTTTTGCCCCTATAAATTGGAGCTCAAGTCAATGTTTTAATGTACTTATGCTTCCACAATTTTCCCTCCAAATTTTCTTCCCTCCAAATTTTCCTTTCATTTTGGCTTTTATAGTTGTGGACCAGAGTCAGGCTATTACTTAAAAATCACATCAGGCTTTTGAGATTTGCAATTTTGAACATATTTAGAGAACCCAGCTCAACCAAATGTTATAACTTGTGCATTTGAGAGTTTGATATTCATTTCTCTTTTTTGTTGCTGCTTTTTTTTTTTTAATAGCCATCCAGATTTATCTGCCTACTCATTAACACCTCATTATGCTGGCCCCCTGCCAAGGTCTGGGTCATCTGGGGACATATTAGCCATTACGTCTCTGCTTTACTGGGATATGCTGTCTCTGATCTTAGATGGGGCACATGAGAGTTTAGCTTCAGTGTTGGATCTGCACCCATATGTGGGTTTATTCTGCTTAGTTATGGGGATATGATTTTCATTTTTTCTTTTTCTTTTTTTAAGACAGAGTCTCACTCCCTTGCCCTGGGTAGAGTGTTTTGCTGTCATAGCTCACAGCAACTTTAAACTCCTGGCCTCAAGGGATCTTCTTGCATCAGCCTCCTGAGTAGCTGAGACTATAGGTGTCTACCACGATGCCTGGCTGGTTTTCCTATTTTTAGTAGAGATGAGGTCTTTCTCTTGCTCAGGCTGGTCTTGAACTCCTGAGCTCAGGTGATCCACCAGCCCTGTCCTCCCTGAGTGCTAGGATTATAGGTGTGTGCCATCATGCCTAGTCCAGAGGATATGATTTTAATTCTGTAGTTATTCCATGTTGTCTAAAGTTAATATTTTTCTGTTTGTTTTACTTCTACCAATTCTTATTTAATAGGTATTTTGAAACTGATGATTCTCCATCAGTTTTAGATTGCTGCTTGAACAAATTAACCACTAACTTAGTGGAAACACAAATTCTCTTATAGGTCTGCAGATCAGAAGACTAACACAAGTCTCACCAGGCTGAAATCAAAGTGTTGTCTGTCTGCCTTCCTCTTTGCAGGCTCCAGGTAGGATATTTCCTTCCAGCTTCTAAAGGATTCTCTACTCCTGGACTTGTGGCTTCTTACTCCATCCTCACAGCCAGCAATGGTGAGTGGAGTCCTTACATCACATCACCTCACTCTCATCTTTCTTTTATGTTTCTCTTTGACTTTTAAGGATCTTGAGTTAACACTGGGGCCACATGGACAATCCAGGACAGTCTCCCTATCTTAAGGTCAGCTCCTCAACAACCATAAGTCCATGAGTAACCTTAATTTTCCCTTGCTATATAAAGGTAACACATTCTCAGATTCCTGAGATTAGTATGTGGACAGTTTTGGGGACTGTTTTCCTGTCTGTCTCATTTGGTCAGTATTTTTCAGGTTAAAAATAATGTATTGGATGAACACATACACTAAAAGCCATGCAACTGATAAATTTATAGATCAATGAATTTTCACAAAGTGAACTTGCGCATGTCACTTTTTAACAAAGATTTAGGTTAAGAAGCAGAACATCACTGTCATCCCAGTAGCTCCTTCGGGTCACAACTGGCTTCCCCAAAGGACAAATTATCTTTCTACTTGTAACATCATGAATTATTTGCAACCATTTCTGAAAACAGCTTTATTGAGATATCACTTGTATATTATGCAATTTACCAACTTAAAGTGTATAATTAAATGGCTTTCATTATATTCAGAGGACTGTGTGATTATTGATACGATTTTAGAACATTTTCATTATTTGAAAAACTCTTAACCATCACTCCTCCTCTTTCTTTTTAAAAAAAGTTTTAAAAATAATTTTAATTATCTTTTTATTACAAATTGTAATAAATTGTTTGTATTATTTTGGGGACATGATAGTGCATTTTGTTTGTGTTAATAAATATATCAAAGAAGGTATATTCTTTTTGTACTCTTTTTTATCAACATAATTTAAGCATGCCATGGAAATTTAACTATAGAGTCAAGTGTGCTATGAGATAAATAAGATTAAAAAACACAGCTCTTAAAGGTTATCTCTAAGTATCTTTTTAAAAAAATTATATCATAGCTGTGTACTTTAGTACAATCATGGGGTACAGTGTGCGGGCTTCACATACAATCTGAAATATTTTCATCCAACTGTTCGACATAACCTTCAAGGGATTTTCTCATTTATTATGTGAAAACATTTGTGTTCTGCATTTAGTATGTTTCACCTGTCTCTTCTAAGATGCACCATAAGTGTGATCCCACCATTTACCCTCTCTCCACCCACCCTCCCTTTCCCTCTCTTACTCCTTTCCCCGTCTTCTTGTGGGTTATAGCCTTCATATGAAAGCTATAAATTAGCTTTATAGTAGGACTGTATACATTGGATACTTTTTCTTCCATTCTAAGTACCTTTATTTCAACTTTTCCTTCTCTGGTTCTTTCTAAAAATGCTCTCTACCAATTAAAACACACACACACACACACACAAACAAACACAACACCACCAAACTTTTCTTTTGACTCTATATCACCTTCTACCTTCATTCCTTCACAGACAAATGTTTTGAAAGAATAATCTACACTCATTTTTCTCTATCACTTCCCACTCCAGTTTGGCTTCTACCCCCAGTATTCTGAAAACTCTCATCAATTATTTCTTTGTGACTAAAGCTGATGAATTCCTTTCAATCTCATCACTCCTCTTTCACCTCTCCCCACTAGCCCTATGTAACTAGGAGTATATTCTCCATCTCTGTAGATTTGCCTATTCTGGACAATTCATGTAAGTGACATCATAGCATATGACTTATTTATGACAAGTTTCTTTTACTTATTGTGATGTTTTCAAGGTTCTTCCATGTCAGAGTTTGTAACGATGCTTCATTTCTTTTTGTTGCTGAATGATATTTTATGGATCTATCATACTTTATACATTTATCCATGAATCTTTTGGTGGTTTACACATTTTAGATTTTATGAATAATGCTACCATCTTTGTTAATGTACAAGTTTATGTGTGGGTATGTGTTTTCATTTCTTCTGGACATGTTCCTAGGGGTGGAATTGTTGGATTGAATGGTCAGTGTGTGTTTAAATGTTTGAAGAGCCACCAAATGTTCATCAAAGCAGTGGTGCCATTTTATGTTCCTACCAGCAGTAGGTAAAAACAGATTTTGAACCAGACAAGGCTGTCCTCTACTATTCAACATAGTGCTGGAAGTTCTAGCCAATACAATCAGGCAATAGAAGGAAATAAAGGGCATCCCAATGGGGGTAGAGGAGATCAAACCCTCCCTCTTTGCTAACAATATGATCCTATACTTAGAGAACTTCAAAGATTCAACCACAAGACTCCTGGAAGTGATCCAAAAATATACCAATGTCCAGGATATGAAATCAATGTCCACAAATCAGTAGCCTTTGTATATACCAATCACAGCCAAGATGAGAAGCTGATCAAGGACACAATTATCTTTACAATAGCTTCAAAAAAATGAAATACCTAGAAATATACATAATAAAAAAAGTGATGGAACTCTACAAAGAAGATTATGAAATCCTAAGAAAAGAAATAGTAGAAGATATTAACAAATGGCCAAATATACTATGTTCATGGCTGGGAAGAATCAACATTGTCAAAATGCCTATACTTCCCAAAGCAAGCTACAGATTCAATACAATCCTCATTAAAATGGCATCATCTTACTTTCAAGATTTGGAAAAAATAATTCTTTTTTTTGTGTGGAACCAGAATAAACCTTGTATAGCCAAGGAAATTCTTAGTAATAAAAACAAAGCTGGGGGTATCAGCTTACAAAACTTTAGACTATACCACAAGGCCATAGTGATCAAAACAGCATGATATTGGCACACAAATAGAGACATAGACACTTGGAACTGAATAGAAAACTATGAGATGAAACTAACATCTTACAGCCACCTTATCTTTGGTAAACCAAACAAGAACACATACGTAACACATACGTGAGGAAAAAAATCCCTATTCAATAAATGGTGTTGGGAGAATTGGATAACCATGTGTTAGCCTGAAACTGGAACCATATCTCTCAGCACTTACAAAAATTAATTCAAGATGGAGAAAAGATTTAAATTGAAAGCATGAAAGGATAAAAGTCTTTGAAGAAAGGGTGGGGAAAACACTTGAAGATATTAGCCTGGGGAGAGATTTTATGAAGAAGTCTTTGTGGCAATTGCAACAACAACAGAAATAAATAAATGGTCCTTTTAAACTGAAAATCTTCTGTACAGCTAAGGAAACAACAATCAAAGCAAATAGACAACCTTCAGAATGGGAAAAGATATTTCCATATTATGAATTAGAATATGATAACTAGGATCAACAAAGAACTCAAATTAATCAACAACAACAACAATCCTATATATCACTGGGAAAGAGACAGGAATAGAACCTTTTCTAAAGAAGACAGACGAATGGCTAACATCTGAAAAGATGCTCATCATCCCTAATCATCAGAGAAATGCAAATCAAAACTACCTTGAGATATCTCCTAACCCTAGTGAGCATAGCTTACATCACAAAGTCTCAAAACTGCAGATCCTGGCATGGCTGTAGAGAGATGGGAACACTTTTACACTGCTGATGGGACTGCAAACTAATATAACCTTTTTTGCAAGAGAATATGGAGCATTCTCAAAGAACTCAAATTAGTCTCCCATTTGATCCTGCAATCCCATTACCAGGACTCTACCCAGAAGAAAAAAAACCCCTTTTATCATAAGAACATTTGCACTCGACTGTTCATTGCAGCTCAACTTACAATCACAATGTGGAAACAGTCTAAATGCTTACCAATCCAAGAATAGATTAATAAGCTGTGGTATACATATACCAAGGAACACTATTCAGCCACTAAAAAAGATGGAGGCTTTAAATCTTTTGCATTAACCTGGATGGAGATGGAAAGCTTTCTTCTTAGTAAAGCATCTCAAGAATGGAGAAGCAAGAACCCAATGTACTCAATTCTAATATGAAGGTAGTAAATGAGCTGATACAAGGGTAGGGTA
Source organism: Arctocebus calabarensis (assembly GCA_963573935.1). Lineage (NCBI taxonomy): Eukaryota > Metazoa > Chordata > Mammalia > Primates > Lorisidae > Arctocebus > Arctocebus calabarensis. The sequence goes on along the minus strand of CAUYON010026234.1, from coordinate 8,976 downwards.
GGGGAATGAGGGAGTGGAGATAGGAGGTGGGAGGGGGATGGGGTTACAATGTATGTCATACCTGTTGGGGGAGACACAGTTATAAGAATGGCTTTCCCTAACAAATGCAATCAGTGTAATCTAATTCTTTGTACCCTCAATGAATCCCAAACAATAAAAAATAAAATAAAATGAAATGTTTCAATAAAAGATAAATAAAAGCTTTTCCACATTCTTATCTATGCTTGTTATTGTCTGGCTTTTTAATTTTAGCCACCTTACTGGATATGAAATCATATGTCAGTGGGGTTTTGATTTGTATTTCCTTGATGGCTAATGGTCTTGAGCATATTTTCATATACTTATTGGCCTTTACTTACATTCTTTGGAAATATCTATTTAGATCTTTTGCCCACTTCTTATTTGGGTTATTTGACATTTTATTATTGAACTAAAATAATTTGTTGTATATTCTAGGTACAAGTACCTCATCAAGTGCATGATTTATAAAGATTTTTTTTCATTCTGTGGGTTTTCTTTTCAGTTTCTTGCTGGTTTCCTTTGAAATGAAAGTTTTTGATTTTGATGATGTCCAGCTTACCCTATTTTGTTTGTGTGTGTTTAGTATCACATAAAAAATGCATAATCTAAAATCATGAATATTAATGAATATATATTGATCTTTGATCCATTTCCATGTAATTTTTGTATATGGTGTGAAGTAGGAGTCCAAGTTCGTTCTTTTCCATGTGGACATCCAGGGATCATAGTACTATTTGTTGAAAAAAACTGTTTACATGTTTTTAATGGAGTCATCTAGTACTTACATTTTTTGTTGGCTTTTTTCACTCAAAATTGTTTTGTGACATTTATCCATACCTTTGCATGAGTTTCTTTCTTTCTTTTTTTTTTTGTATGTAGTTTTTTTATTCTCATGGCCCCCTACTATTCTGTTATGTAAGTATATTATGGTTTGCCTGTCTATTCCACCTTTGTTGGGATTTGGATAGTATCTGTTGGGGCTATGATGGGTTGTGCTGTCATGGACATTCATGGGTTCACAGATTCTTGGGTGCTTGACATCTACCTTATATTCCAGATTTAGTGTAAGAACAATTATTGGTTATACTACATCATAAAAGAAAATCTTGGAGTTTTAAGCAGAAATTTTGCAAGTTGGTCATTAATCTGAATTTTTTTCTTATACTAAAAATGTATCTACACTATACACATCATAGAACTTTCTTTGGGAGTATCAAGATTTGGTAAAAGAGCAAAAAATGATAATATATGGTGATGGGGGGCTGCCTTGTTAGGACTTCTTTTGACAAAAACTTCTAGAGTCTCTATTTGCTGAAAGTTTTGGCATAAACTAAGGCACTGGGAAGAAACTGATGTCGGGGATAGACATGTTTACGTGTAAACCGGAAATTATGATATGTCTTGGAGAGTTCTCTGATGTTCAATGTGCAATTGGCATACAAAGGAGGGCAATGTTGCCCAGAATCCTGGGAGTCGGTGAAGGTTCCCAGAAGGAGTGGTATGTTAAGCTGATATGGGAATTGTGGGTAGGAGAACTCAAGTATGGTGTGTTGGTTGGGAGAGTAATGCTACATTCAGAACATAATGCCTACTTTCGATCCCAGGTAAACACATTCTATGCCAAAAATGTGAGAGGAGTCCACATTTTAGCTAGAACTGGATTAGGTGAAAGAAGTTCAGTATTTTTTTCAGCTTGTTAGATTCCTTAACATTCTTCTGTTACTGGCAGATTTACTTTAAAGTTACTTGAAATCATAGAAAAGGTAGAGATTCTTGGTTTCTTTAAAAGCTTGCTTTTTGGTTCTCTAATCCTATTTACTCAGAGAACTAAGAGAATGAATAACAGGAAGATAAAAAATAGAGTTAAAAAATGGAGACAGTCTGGGTGTAGTGTCTCTTACCTATAATCCTAGCACCCTGGGAGGCAAAAGAGGGAGAATCTCATGAGGCCAGAAGTTTGAGACCAGCTTGGACTGACAGTCTGTCTCTAAAAAAAAAAAAAAAGAAAGAAAAACCACACACACACACACACACACAGACAGGATGCCAAAAAATGTATACACATTTTAAGAAAGGAAAAATATGTCTTAAAACTGTAATACACTTTTCATACTGATAATGTTTGCTATCTTGTGTATTGTCTTGTGATTCTTGTAATTGCAAAAGTCAAAGATGACTTGAGTGTTACAATTTTAATACAGTTTTTTTCTTAAAATGTATATACATTTTCTTTTGCCATGCACTGAGTGTGTGTGTGTGTGTGTGTATCAGCTGAGCCTGCTGGTGAACTCAGTCCCAGACACTCAGGAAGCTGAGGTGGAAGGATCACTTAAGACCAGGAGTTTGAGGTTTCAGTAAGCTGTGATGGCACCGCTGCACTCCAGTCTGGGTGACAGAGCGAGACTGTTGCTGTTTCCAAATTTCAAGCAAGCAAACACATAAGGAAACGAAATAACTGGAGGCAGCAGGGCAATTTTTTTTAAATGTTAAAACACTCTGACAATTGTTATTTCTATAAACTTGGTTTATTTTGTATTCATGTGTATTTTTTGAATGGATTTTACTTTATGAATTTAAAAGCCTGATTCTGATAAGGGGTCTGTAGTCACCACAGACTACTAAAAAGTTCCATAACACAAAGAGGTTAAAAAAAAAAAAAAAACCTAAAAGATGAATCTAAAATTTAATCATGCTAATAGAATCAGATGCGTTAGTTCTGTTGAAAGTAAGCTATTCCTGAACACTGGTTACCAGTGTGGGTTGGTATAAAAGATTAATTCTTCCTTATCACTGTCTGGAAAAGATCACAAATAGGACTGATTCTGGTAAATTTTGACAAGTGAAAGCACCTGGCATAGAGGAACCCACCTACCATGGCTGGGTTTACTTCTGGGTAACTAAGTCTTCAAACGCTCTATTATCCCTAGTCTACCATCCTTTAGTATAATTTTTCATGCACTCAAATTCCTCTGAGTCATAGTTTAATTTTCTTTTCTTCAAGTGAAGCTAAACCCTGAATAGAAAATAGCTTTTTTCCTTGTAAGGTTGCCTAGTCGCTTCTATCCTGATTTCTCTGAAAACTCCAATGTATAATCCTATAAACCTCTAATCAGTACAAATCCAGTTTCAGCAAGAAATGACCAGGACAAGAGACAGTGGAGGTGGCAGATATACATACAATCTGCTGGTTGTATTTTTCCAGGAGGATCATTTCCTTCTCCTTAGCAGATGCCAAATTGGAGTGGCTCAGCCTTTCAGGATTGCTAGGGAGTCTGACACAGGAGGTTTGCCTTTGTGTATCACATTAGGAAATCAAATTAGCTTTTCCTGTTACTTTTAATCAAAATATACAGATTCTGATTATTTGAACATAATTAGATTTCCTTCCTCAGCATACATTTTTACTGGGGGTTGCTGGGTATTGCTGAAAAAAAAGATAAAACCTGGAGCTCAGTAAATTGGACTCTAAAGGAGCCAAGAGCTTCAAAACTGCATTTTGGTGAGCCCTCCCTATTATAGCAAGGGGTCAAGTTAATTTTGTACATTGGCTTTGATAAAAGAAATCATAATGCTCAGGTCATCCTGGTAAATACAATTTTAATATTGAAAGGAATAGTCTTGCTTTGAAATATTTAGACTTTTGAGAATAACACCTAGTTGTCTAGACTCGGGATTGGTAAATTGCAGCCTATAGGCCAAATGTAGCCCACAGTCTATTTGTATAGATGGTGTTTTATTAGAACACAGCCCCTTCCATTTGGCTGTGCAGAGGCTGTGGTACCTTTCACACTACAACAGCAAACCTGAGAAAAGTAGCAGCAGACCACACGGCCCCCAGGCCTAAATATCCACCATCTGGCTCTTTATAGGAAAACTCTGCTGGCCCCTTGTCTAGACTAAGAATGTCCTTTGTATTAGTTCGTTTATAAGAAAAGGATGTTTCATGCCATAAGAAAATTGTTAGTGCTAAATGGTTCTAACTTTGGTCTGATTTGCTCAGAGTCTGAGGCCATTTGATTCTTCCAGTTATTCCCCTGTAGGTCATAGGGGCTGCCTATGAGCCACCCGCGATCACAGGGATAGTTGTGGCCTCTGTCCTTCTAGAGCAGCGATTTTCAAACAGTGTGCCAGGAGAGGATCTCACAGCATGAAAAATTTTAAAGATCATTAATTAAATTATTTTTGATAAAAGTTCAAAGCACAATAAATATATTTTCTTTTTTGACCCACATAATTTAAATGTGCCACAAAAGTTTAACTGTAAGTTCAAGTGTACTATGAGATTAAAAAAAGGTCGAAAAACACTGCTTTAGAGGCAGCACAAACTAACTGAGAATGTAACTGGAGTCTACTATAACCAGAGTGCACAGTCAGAATGGCACCTGTGGAAATTCTGAAAAGGCTAATCATCTGAGGTCTCTTCAGATTAACATTCTTTAATTGTATTTTCAGTAAGTTTTTAAATATTGTATTAAAAATTGATAGTGATAGTCCAGAGTCACAAATTAGAAGGAAGCTTAAAATGTTTAAATTTTTGCAGCCATATTTTTAGTAAGTTTTTAATGGAGAGTTGCAGTGCTTTGTGGGGGAGGAGGGCACTGGGGAAAATCCTGTTAAGAGTATTGACAGAAAAGCTTAATTTTGCTAAGAATATGACTAAATAACTATTGACAGGGTACAAATAAAAATTGATAATGACATGAAAACATCCTTGGATATTTTTAATAGATAAAATGAAATGTGTACAACATACCCAGGAAGATAAAGTGATTGTAGTTTTAGTGTGTGTGTGCAGGGGCGAGCTGAGGAATGGCTAGAGTGTTATAAAAAGAAAAAAGTAGCCTCTAAAAGTCAGAATGGAGGATTTAAGGATCCACAGAGATTATTACGGGTGAAATCAGAAGCCACTGTGACTGAGAACTGAGAACACAAATGTTGGCTGATAGAAAGGATGTGCACGATTGTGAAGCTGGGAAGGGGAGCAGAGTCGGGTCACATTTATTATCGTTATATGTTCTGCTGCTTAAGTTCTCTTTAGTGTTTGGTTCATTTTCTTGGTGCACAGACACCAGATGATTCAGGCTTTCATCCAGCTCTGCCTTCCACAGCTCACCTGAGATGTCGATGAGCTGTAGTGTAGGAGCAAAGGTTGGAGAGACGCTGCTCTGGAGGCCAACGATGACTCAGTCAACCATCTGAAGACAATAGAAGGGTAGTGCCAAAATGTTTATGTTGGTTAAAAGAATATCACTGCCTGCTGCATTCACTCAGCTGACATCTCTCTAAGTACCTATTGTTGCCAGATCCTGTGTGGATATAGAATATAGTCAGGAACGCAGAGATGGAAAAAAAATTAGTTCCCTTCCCTTGTACAAGGAGGGGAGGCTTAGGAAACCAGTAGCTACAGGATGTATGATAGGTGATATTTTTATTAGGGGAAAGCATTATGTCGAGTGTCCGTGGAGTAGGAGTGCTAAGAGAGCCTTGGGAGTGTGATGGGGAGGGTGACAAAGAAAGTATGAAATGCACCTGGAACAGTAAGTGAGAGTAAGTCCAGGAGAGTAAGGGGAGGCAGCCCCAGCATGGGTGCAGACTTGGGAGGAAGTCATTATTGCCCAGGGGTAACCCTTACCCACTAGGAGATGGGAAGCGGTAGCTAAACATTCTTTTCATTATTTTTTTCTAACTTATTTACACATGCATATTTATTGCAGTATTATTCACAAAAGTCAACTTGTAAAAATAACATACACCTGCCTCAAAAGGGATCACATCTATGATGCATAATGCAAAGGTACACATCTGATCTATTAGTATAGAGTATAAATGTCTTAACACAATAATTAAGAAAACGAGATGAGGTATATATTAACCAGTGTGATGTAAGCATTCCTAATTCTATATGAAATCAGCACATTGTACCCTATAAATGTATTAATGTGTACAATATCTATGTGTTTATGATTTAATAAAAAAAACTATGGAGGTTCTACTGTATACAAATATCTATAAAAATTTATAAATGCAACTCAATTCTAAGAAGACAAATCAATTTTTTTAATGAACAAGAGATTTGGATACTTCACCAAAAATAATAAAAAAGATAAAAACCAAAATGAATGGATTAATATAATCTAGGATATAAAAATAAAGGAGTATTTTTTGGATTTTAAAATGCAGGAAATCTCCTAACATAGTCAGTAAAGATAAATTTTGACATTATGCTGAATGAAATAAGCAAGCCCTCCGCCAAAGGTTACCTTATAAATCTATTTATATAAAACATCTTTAGTTATATTTCCAGAAACAACAGAAAAATAGAACAGTGTAAAGAACCAGGCAATGAGAAAAACAGGTAGTTGTCTCTTATATAATGAGTTTTATTTTTGCAAGATAAAAATGTGCATAATAATGTTAGTATGCTTAACATAACTAAAATGTATAATTAAAATATTTAAAATTATATGTTTTATGTATTTTTATAATGAAAAATAATCATGCCAAAAGACATGAAGCAATAAAAATTCTAGAAGAGAATGTGGGGAAAACACTTGAAAATATTGGCCTGGGAAAAGATTTTATGAGGAAGACTTCACTGGCAATTGCAGTAACACCAAAAATAAATAACAGATTTGATCAAGCTAAAAAGCTTCTGTACAGCTAAGGTTACCACAACCAAAGCAAACAGACAGCCTTGAGAATGGAAGAAGAATTTGCACGTCATAAATGTGACAAAGGCCTGATAAGTAGAATCTACAGAGAACTTAAATTAGTCAACAAGAGCAAATAACCCCATTTCTAAGTGGGCAAGAGACTCAAACAGAAACTTCTCTGAAGATGACAGGCGAGTGGCCAAAAAACACATGAGAAAATGCTCATTGTCTTTAATCATCAGGGAAATGCAAATCAAAGCCACCCTGAGATGCCACCTAATGCTATTATGATTAGCCCACATCACAGAGTCCCAAATCTGCAGATGCTGGTGTGGATGTGGAGAGAGTGGAACAATTTGACACTGCTGGTGGGATTGCAAACTAGTACAACCTTTATGGAAAGAAGTATGAAGAATTCTTAAAGAACTAAAAGTTGACCTTCCTCTTTGATCCTACAATACCATTACTAGGTAATGGTCGGGAACAACAAATATCATTTTACCACAAAGACATTTGGACCAGAATGTTTATTACAGCTCAATTCATAATTGCTTAGTGGTGGAAGCAACCCAAATGCCCATCAACCCATGCTTGGAGTAACAACCTGTGGTATATGTATACCATGGAGTACTATTATTTAGCCATAAGAAAAGATGGAAACGTTACAACTTTTGGTTTACCTGGGTGAAGGTGAAACATATTCTTCTTAGTAAAGTATCTCAAGAATGGAAAAAAAAATATCCAATGTACTCAATACCAATATGAAACCAAAATATAAACTATTACATGCCCATATAAATGATAAAACAACAAATATAGACTAGCAAGGGAGAGGGGTGAGGAGGGAGAGAGGTAGGAGTGGGGAGAGAGGAGGGCGACTGGTGGGATCTCACCTAATGTGCACAATGCGAAGGTGGGATTGCAAACTAGTACAACCTTTATGGAAAGAAGTATGAAGAATTCTTAAAGAACTAAAAGTTGACCTTCCTCCTTGATCCTCTTCCTCTTTAGCCCACCCTCTGGGTGAAAGGCTCTTCTACAACTTGAACGTTCCTTGGAAGTGAGAACAATGCAACCTAAAAATTTGTAGTCTCATATTAAATTGAAATGACATAAGTTAAAATAAATAAAACCACCAATAAATAAATAAAATAAATAAGTAAATAAATAAGAAAATAAAAATAAATTGTACTGGGGGAAGAAATGCCCTTCTTGTCTTTTGGGTAGGATTCTCAAGAAGTCCCCATGGTTCAGAGCAGTGACAATGGTGATGCTTCCCCAGCTTGGTGTTTCTTCCTCCCCTCTCTCATGCATTCTGCTCACTCACTCCCGTTCCCTTCTTAGCCCAGTACACAGCTATTTGCAGGCACTGACTAGTACTAAGCATTTACAAACTGCCAGGAAAACACTGCGACTGAAGGCACCTGCCCTGTGGGCAAGACAGAGATCAGCTGTAGCAGTGGGCAGGCCCCAGATGGGAAATGGCCTCCCGGGCCATCCTAAGCAGTTGGGGCTTTTTCTGAAGACAGCAGGGGAACGTGGAGCTTTTAGCCATGGAATGACATGATAACATTCCTATTTCAGCACCTTTGTCCTAATTCAATGCTAACATTAAATTAATATTATTAAATGCCCTAAACAACCTTGTTGCCAAGTTGCAAAGTTTGCTATCAAAAGGGTTCGGGTGTCTCAAAGCAACTCTTTCAGTACATCTGAGTCATATGCAAAGTGCACCTATTATTACATATAAAATAAATTTGAAAAATGCAACTTGAAACATTTGAATATTACATAGTAAAGAAAATATATGCCAATAATAGCAAATTTAGGAAATAATAAAACAAAGTAATAAAATTAAAATTAGCCTTACTCCTATTGCTAGTAGGTATATTGTTACAATGTTGATAGAGTATTAATGTTTTAATACACTTCCTCCAATTGCTCATTTATGTATGTATAGCTTGTGTAATATACTGTATTCCATATCAAATTTCTACCTTTTTTCATTTAACCTTATGCATGAACACTTCCCCAGGACATTAAGTATTTTTTTTTTTTATTGTTGGGGATTCATTGAGGGTACAAGAAACCATGTTACACTGGTTGCATTTGTTGGAAAAAGTCCCTCTTACAATCGTGTTTTGCCCCCAAAAGTTGTGGCACACACCAAGACCCCAAGACCCCACCCCCCTCACTCTTTCCCTCTCTCTGCTCTTCCTTTCCCCACCCCTCCCTCATTCTTCCTCTCTCTGCTCTCCCCTTCCTTCACCCCCACCGTGTCAATAATTGTCATTAATTGTCC